>PVKW010001510.1:128429-140937 GCA_004027895.1 Orientallactaga bullata | reverse complement strand
AAACTGATTTCTAGAAGCGAACTAGCTTACTTCACACAGTACACTGCTGGGCAATGAATATGTTTGTTTTCTAAGAAAAGTAGTTTAGAAATGAAGCAAAACTTGTAAAGTGTACATCTTGTTAGATTACACCAACAAGGAAAGTTTGAACTTGCTGCACTCAATCATATTCGCAGAAAAGAAACTGATTCCTAGAACCGAACTAGCTTACTTCACACAGTACAGTGTTGGGACATGAATATGTTTGTTTTCTAAACAAAGTAGTTTAGAAATGTAGTGAAACTTGGAAGTTTTACATCTTGTTAGATTACACAAACAAGGAAAGTTTGAACTTGCTGCACTAAACCTTCTTCGTAGGAAAGCAACTGATTCCTAGAACCAAAATAGCTAATTTCACACAGTACAGTGTTCGGCAATGAAGATGTCTGTTTTCTCAACAAACTGCTTTACAAATGAGGAGAATCTACTAACTTGTATATCTTCTTAGATTACAGAAACAGGGAAAGTTTGAACTTGCTGCACTCAATCATCTTCCTAGAAAAGAAACTGATTCCTAGAACCAAACTAGCTTACTTCACACAGTACAGTGTTTGGCAATGAATATGTTTTTTTTCTAAAGAAAGTAGTTTAGAAAAGAAGTGAAACTTGTAAGTTGTACATCTTTCTAGATTACATTAACAAGGAAAGTTTGAACTTGCTGAACTCACCCTTCTTCGGGGGAAAGCAACTGATTCCTAGAACCGAACTACCTTATTTCACACAGTACAGTTTTTGGGAATGAAGACGTTTGTTTTCTAAACAAACTCCGTAAAAATGAAGCGAATTTACTAAGTTGTACGTCTTGTTACATTTCACAAACAATGAAAGTTTCAACTTGCTGCCCTCAACATTCTTCGTAGGAAAACAACTGATTCCTACAACCGAACTAGCTTATTTCACACAATACAGTGTTAGGCAATGAACATGTTTGATTTCTAAACAAACTAGTTTAGAAATAAAACGAAATTTGTAAGTTGTACATCTCGTTATATTACACATAAAACGAAAGTTTGAACTTGCTGCACTCAACCATCTTCGTCGAAAAGAAACTGATTCCTAGAACCAAACTAGCTTAATTCACACATTACAGAGTTAGGCAATGAAGATGTTTGTTTTCTAAACACAGTACTTTAGAAATGAAACAAAACTTTAAAGTTGTATATCTTGTTAGATCACACAAACAAGGAAAGTTTGAACTTGCTGCACTCAACCTTCTTCATTGGAAAGCAACGGATTCTGAGATTCGAACTAGCTTATTTCACACAGTAAAGTGTTCAGTAATGAAGACGTTTGCTTTCTAAACAAACCACTTTAGAAATGAGGCGAATCTACAAACTTGTACAACTTGTTAGATTGCACAAACAAGGAAAGTTTGAACTTGCTGCGCTCAACATTCTTCGTAGGAAAGCAACTGATTCCTAGAACCGAACTAGCTTATTTCACACAGTATAGTGTTCGGCAATGGAGATGCTTGTTTTCTAAACAAACTACTTTAGAAATGAGGGAAATCTATTAAGCTGTACATCTTGTTAGATTACACATACTAGGAAAGTTTGAACTTGCTGCACTCAACCTTATTCGTAGGAAAGCAACTGATTCCCAGAACCGAAATAGCTTATTTCACACAGTACAGTGTTCAGCAATGAAGATGTTTGTTTTCTCAACAAACTACTTTACAAATGAGTAGAATCTACTAAGTTGTACATCTTTTTAGATTACATTAACAAGGAAAGTTTGAACTTGCTGCACTCAACCATCTTCGTAGAAGAAACCAATTCCTAGAAACTAACTAGGTTACTTCACACAGTATAATGTTGGGCAATGACTATGTTTGTTTTCTAAAAAAAGTGGTTTAGAAATGAAGCGAAACTTGTAAGTTGTACATCTTGTTGGATTACACCAACAAGGAAAGTTTGAACTTGCTGCACTCAATCATGTTAGTAGAAAAGAAACTGATTCTTAGAACCGAACTAGCTTATTTCACACAGTACAGTGTTGGGCAATGAATATGTTTGTTTTCTACACAAAGTAGTTTAGAAATGAAGCGAAACTTGTAAGTTGTACGTCGAGTTAGATTACACAAACAAGGAAAGTTTGAACTTGCTGCTCTCACCCTTCTTCGTAGGAAAACAACTGATTCCTAGCACCAAAATAGCTTTTTTCACACAGTTCAGTGTTCAGCGATGAATATGTTTCTTTTCTCGACAAACTACTTTACAAATGAGGAGAATTTACTGAGTTGTACATCTTTTTAGATTACATTAACAAGGAAAGTTTGAACTTGCTGCAGTCAACCATCTGCGTAGAAAGCAAACTGATTCCTAGAACCGAACTAGCTTACTTCACACAGTACGCTGTTGGGCAATGAATATGTTTGTTTTCTAAACAAAGTAGTTTAGAAATGAAGCAAAACTTGTAAGCTGTACATCTAGTTAGATTTCACTGACAAGGAATGTTTGAACTTGCTGCACTCTATGAAATTCGTAGAAAAGAAAATAATTCCTAGAACCGAACTAACTTATTTCACACAGTACAGTGTTGGGCCATGAATATGTTTGTTTTCTAAACAAAGTAGTTTAGAAATGAAGCAAAACTTTGAAGTTGTACATCTTGTTAGATTACACAAACAAGGAAAGTTTGAGCTTGCTGCACTCAACCTTCTTCGTAGGAAAGCAACTGATTCCTAGAACCGAAATACCTTATTTCACAGAGTACAGTGTTCAGCAATGAAGATGTTTATTCTCTAAGCAAACTACTTCAGAAATGAGGCAAATCTACTAACTTGTACATCTTGTTAGATTGCAAAAACAAGGAAAGTTGGAACTTGTTGCACTCAACCTTCTACGTTGGAAAGCACCTGATTCCTAGAACCGATATAGCATATTTCACACATTACAGTATTTGGAAATGAAGATGTTTGTTTATTAAACAAAGTAGTTTAGAAATGAAACGAAACTTGTTAGTTGTACATCTTTTTAGATTACATTAACAAGGAAAGTTTGAACTTGCTGCACTCAACCTTCTTCTTAGGAAAGCAACTGATTCCTAGCACTGAAATAGCTTTTTTCACACAGTTCAGTGTTCAGCAATGAATATGTTTCTTTCCTCAACAAACTACTTTACAAAGGAGGAGAATCTACTAAGTTGTACTTCTTTTTAGATTACATTAACAAGGAAAGTTTCAACTTGCTGCACTCAACCATCTTCGTAGAAAACAAACTGATTCCTAGAACCGAACTAGCTTACTTCACACAGTACGCTGTTGGGCAATGAATATGTTTGTTTTCTAAACAAAGCAGTTTAGAAATGAAGCAAAACTTGTAAGCTGTACATCTGCTTAGATTTCACCAACAAGGATTGTTTGAACTTGCTGCACTCTATGAAACTCATAGAAAAGAAAATAATTCCTAGAACTGAACTAACTTATTTCACACAGTACAGTGTTGGGCCATGAATATGTTTGTTTTCTAAACAAAGTAGTTTAGAAATGAAGCGAAACTTTGAAGTTGTACATCTTGTTAGATTACACAAACAAGGAATGTTTGTGCTTGCTGCACTCAACCTTTTTTGTAGGAAAGCAATTGATTCCTAGAACCGAAATAGCTTATTTCACAGAGTACAGTGTTCGGCAATGAAGATGTTTATTCTCTAAGCAAACTACTTTAGAAATGAGGCAAATCTACTAACTTGTACATCTTGTTAGATTACAAAAACAAGGAAAGTTTGAACTTGCTGCACTCAACCTTCTTCGTTGGAAAGCAACTGATTCCTAGAACCGATATAGCGTATTTCACACATTACAGTATTTGGAAATGAAGATGTTTGTTTATTAAACAAAGTAGTTTAGAAATGACACGAAACTTGTTAGTTGTACATCTTTTTAGATTACATTAACGAGGAAAGTTTGAACTTGCTGCACTCAACCTTCTTCTTAGGAAAGCAACTGATTCCTAGAACCAAACTAGCTTATTTCACACAGTACAGTGTTCGGCAATGAAGATGTTTCTTTTCTAAATAAACTACTTTAGAAATGAGGTGAATCTACTAACTTGTACATCTTGTTAGATTACACAAACAAGGAAAGTTTCAACTGGCCGACTCAAACTTCTTCCTGGGAAAGCAACTGATTCCTAGAACCTTAATAGCTTATTTCACACACTACAGTATTTTCCAATATAGATGTTTGTTTTCTAAACAAAGTAGTTTTGAAATGAAACGAAACTTGTACATCTTGTTAGGTTACACAAACAAGGAAAGTTTGAACTTGCTGCACTCAACCTTCTTCATAGGAAAGCAACTGATTTCGAGAACCGAACTGGATTATTTCACACAGTACAGTGTTCGGCAATGAAGATGCTTGTTTTCTAAACAAACTGCTTTAGAAATGAGGCGAGTCTACTAAGCTGTATATCTTGTTAGATTACACATACAAGGAAAGTTTGAACTTGCTGCACTCAACCTTCTTCGTAGGAAAGCAACTGATTCCTAGAACAAACTAGCTTATTTCACACAGTACAGTGTTTGGCAATGAAGATGCTTGTTTTCTAAACAAACTACTTTAGAAATGAGGCGAATCTACTAACCTGTACATGTTGTTAGATTACACATACTAGGAAAGTTTGAACTTGCTGCAGTCAACCTTCTTAGTAGGAAAGCAACTGATTCCGAGAACCGAACTAGCTTATTTCACACAGTACAGTGTTTGGCAATGAAGATGTTTGTTTTCTCAACAAACTACTTTACAAATGAGCAGAATCTACTAAGTTGTACATATTTTTAGATTACATTAAAGTGGAAAATTTGAACTTGCTGCACTCAACCTTCTTCGTAGAAAAGAAACTGATTCCTAGAACCGAACTAGCTTATTTCACACAGTACACTGTTGGGCAATGAATATGTTTGTTTTGTAAATAAAGTAGTTTAGAAATGAAGCAAAACTTTTAAGTTATACATCTTGTTACATTACACAAACAAGGAAAGTTTGAGCTTGCTGCACTCAACCTTCTTCGTAGGAAAGCAACTGATTCCTAGAAACCTAATAGCTTATTTCCCAGAGTACAGTGTTCGGCAATGAAGATTTTTTTCTCTAAACCAACTACTTTAGAAATGAGGTGAATCTACTAACTTGTACAACTTATTAGATTACAAAAAGAAGGAAAGTTTGAACTTGCTGCACTCAACCTTCTTCGTTGGAAATCAACTGATTCCTAGAACCGATGTAGCTTATTTCACACATTACAGTATTTGGAAATGAAGATGTTTGTTTACTAAACAAAGTAGTTTAGAAATGAAACGAAACTTGTTAGTTCTACATCTTGTTAGATTACATTAACAAGGAAAGTTTGAACTTGCTTCACTCAACCTTCTTCGTAGGAAAGCAACTGATTCCTAGAACCGAACTAGCTTATTTCACACAGTACAATGTTCGGCAATGAAGATATTTCTTTTCTAAATAAACTACTTTAGAAATGAGGCGAATCTACTAACTTGTCCATCTTGTTAGATTACACAAACAAGGAAAGTTTCAACTGGCTGCTGTCAACGTTCTTCGTCGGAAAGCAACTGATTCCTAGAACCTTAATAGCTTATTTCACACATTACAGTATTTGCCAATAAAGGTGTTTGTTTTCTAAACAAAGTAGTTTTGAAATGAAACGAATCTTGTAAGTTGTACATCTTGTTAGGTTACACAAACAAGGAAAGTTTGACCTTGCTGCACTCAACCTTCTTGGTAGGCAAGCAACTGATTCCGAAAACCGAACTAGCTTTTTTCACACAGTACAGTGTTCGGAAATGAAGATGATTGTTTTCTAACAAACTACTTTAGAAATGAGGCGAATCTTGTAAGCTGTACATCTTGTTAGATTGCACATACTAGGAAAGTTTGAACTTGCTGCACTCAACCTTCTTCGTAGGAAAGCAACTGATTCCTAGAACCGAACTGGCTTATTTCACACAGAACAGTGTTCAGCAATGAAGATGTTTGTTTTCTCAACAAACTACTTTACAAATGAGGCGAATCTTTTAAGTTGTACATCTTGTTAGATTACACCAACAAGGAAAGTTTGAACTTGCTGCACTCAATCATGTTCATGGAAAAGAAAGTGATTCCTATAACCGAACAGGCTTACTACACACAGCACAGTGTTGGGCTATGAATATGTTTGTTTTCTAAACAATGTAGTTTAGAAATGAAATGAAACCTGTAAGTTGTACATCTTGTTAGATTACACAAACAAGGAAAGTTTGAACTTGCTGCACTCAACCTTCTTCGTAGGAAACAACTGATTCCTAGAACCAAAATAGCTTATTTCACACAGTACAGTGTTCGGCAATGCAGATGTTTGATCTCTAAACAAACTACTTTAGAAATGAGGCGAATCTCCTAACTTGTACATCTTGTTTAGATTACACAAAGAGAGAAAATGTTTCAACTTGCCGCACTCAAACTTCTTCGTAGGAAAGCAACTGATTCCTGGAACCGAAATAGCTTATTTCACACATTACAGTATTTGGCAATGAAGATGGTTGCTTTCTAAACAAAATAGTTTACAAATGAAGCAAAACTTGTAAGTTGTACATATTGTTATATTACACAAACAAGGAAAGTTTGAATTTGCTGCACTCAACCTTCTTCATAGGAAAGCAACTGATTTCTAGAAACGAACTAGCTTATTTCACACAGTACAGTGTTCGATAATGAGGACGTTTGTTTTCTAAACAAACTACTTTTCAAAAGAGGCAAATGTACTAACTTGTACATGTTGTTTGATTACAAAAACAAGGAAAGTTTGAACTTGATGCGCTGTACCTTCTTGGTAGGAAAGCAACTGATTCCTAGAACTGAACTAGCTTATTTCACACAGTACAGTGTTCGGAAATGAAGATGCTTGTTTTCTAAACAAACTACTATAGAAATGAGGCGAATCTACTAAGCTGTACATGTTGTTAGATTACACATACTAGGAAAGGTTGAACTTGCTGCAGTCAACCTTCTTCGTAGGAAAGCAACTGATTCCTAGAACTGAACTAGCTTATTTTTCACAGTACAGTGTTCAGCAATGAAGATGTTTGTTTTGTCAACAAACTACTTTACAAATGAGTAGAATCTACTAAGTTGTAATTCTTTTTAGATTACATTAACAAGGAAATTTTGAACTTGCTGCGCTCCACCTTCTTCGTAGAAAAGAAACTGATTCCTAGAACCAATCTAGCTTACTTCACACAGTGCAGTGTTGGGCAATGAATATGTTTGTTTTGTAAAAAAAGTAGTTTAGAAATGAAGTGAAACTTGTAAGTTGTACATCTTGTTAGATTACACCAACAAGGAAAATTTGAACTTGCTGCACTCAATCATGTTCGTAGAAAAGAAACTGATACCTAGAACTGAACTAGCTTACTTCACACAGTATAGTTTTGGGCCTTGAATATGTTTGTTTTCTAAACAAAGTAGTTTAGAAATGAAGCGAGCCTTGTAAGTTGTACATCTTTTTAGATTACACAAACAAGGAAAGTTTGAACTTGCTGCACTCAACCTTCTTTGTAGGAAAGCAACTGATTCTTAGAACCGAAATACCTTATTCGACACAGTAGAGTGCTCGACAATGAAGATGTTTGTTTTCTAAACAAACTACTTTAGAACTGAGGCGAATCTACTAATTTGTACATCTTGTTAGATTAAAAAACAAGATAAGTTTTGACTTGCTGCACACCACTTTCTTCGTAGGAAAGCAAATGATTCCTAGAACTGAAATAGCTTATTTCACACAGCACAGTGTTCCACAATGCAGATGTTTGTTTTCTAAACAAAGTACTTTAGAAATGAGGTGAATCTCCTCACTTGTACATCTTGTTAGTTTTCAGAAACAGTGAAAATTTGAACCTTCTGCACTCAAACTTCTTCGCAGGAAAGCAACTGATTCCTGGAACTGAAATAGCTTATTTCACACATTACAGTATTTGGCAATGAAGGTTGTTGTTTTCTAAACAAAGTAGTTTAGAAATGAAGCAAAACTTTTAAGTTTTACATCTTGTTACATTGCAGAAACAAGGAACGTTTGAACTTGCTTCACTCAACCTTCTTCGTAGGAAAGCAAGTGATTCCGAGAACCGAACTAGCTTATTTCACACAGTACAGTGTTCAGCAATGAAGATGTTTGTTTTCTCCACAAACTACTTTACAAATGAGGCGAATCTACTAAGTTGTACATCTTTTTAAATTAAACCAACAAGGAAAGTTTGAACTTGCTGCACTCAATCATCTTCGGAGAAAAGAAACTCATACCTACACCTGAGCAAGCTTACTTCACACAGTACACTGTTGGGCAAAGAATATGTTTGTTTTCTAAACAAAATAGGTTAGAAATGAAGCGAAACTTGGAAGTTGTACATCTTCTTAGATTACACAAACAAGGAAAGTTTGAACTTGGTGCATGCAATCATGTTTGTAGAAATGAAGCTGATTCCGAGAACTGAACTAGCTTACTTCACACAGTACAGTGTTGGGTAATGGATATGTTTGTTTTCTACACAAAGTAGTTTAGAAATGAAGTGAAACTTGTAAGCTGTACATGTAGTTAGATTACACAAACAAGGCACGATTGAACTTGCTTCACTCAACCTTCTTCGTAGGAAAGCAACTGATGCCTAGAACCAAAATAGCTTATTATACACAGTACAGTATTCAGCAATGAAGATGTTTGATTTTTAAACAAAGTAGTTTAGAAATGAAACAAAACCTGTAAGTTGTACATCTCATTAGATTACACAAAAAAGGAGAGTTTGAACTTGCTGCACTCAACCATCTTTGTAGAAAAGAAACTGATTCCTAGAACTGAACTAGCTTACTTCACTCAGTACACTGTTGGGCAATTAATATGTTTGTTTTCTAAACAAAGTAATTTAGAAATGAAGCGAAACTTGTAAATTGTACATCTTTTTAGATTTTACCAGCAAGGAAAGTTTGAACTTGCTGCCCTCAATCATGTTCATAGAAAAGAAACTGATTCCTAGAACTGAACTAGCTTCCTTCAGAAAGCACAGTGTTGGGCAATGAACATGTTTGTTTTCTACACAAAGTAGTTTACAAATGAAGCGAAACTTGTAAGTTGTACATCTAGTTAGATTACACAAACAAGGAAAGTTTGAACTTGCTGCACTCAACCTTCTTCTTGGGAAAGCAACTGATTCCTAGAACCGAAATAGCTTATTTCACACAGCACAGTTTTCGGCAATGAAGATGTTTGATTTCTAAACAAAGTAGTTTAGAAATGAAACAAAAAAATGTAAGTTGTACATCTCGTTAGATTACAAAAGAAAGGAAAGTTTGAACTTGCTGCACTCAACCATCTTCGTCGAAAAGAAACTGATTCCTAAAACTGAACTAGCTTATTTCACACATTACAGAGTTCGGCAATGAAGATGTTTGTTTTCTCAGCAGAGTACTTTAGAAATGAGGCGAGTCTACTAAGCTTTACCTCTTGTTAGATTACACATACTAGGAAAGTTAGAACTTGCTGCACTCAACCTTCTTTGTAGGAAATCAACTGATTCCTAGAACCGAAATACCTTATTTCACACAGTACGGTGTTTGGCAATGAACATATTTGTTTTCTAAACAAACTGCTTTAGAAATGAGGCGAATCTACTAACTTCTACATGTTCTTAGATTTCACAAACAGGGAAAGTTTAAACTTGCTGCACTCAAACTTCTTGGTAGGAAAGCAAATGATTCCTAGAACCGAAATAGCTTAATTCACACATTACAGTAATTGGAAATGAAGATGTTTCTTTTCTAAACAAAGTAGTTTAGAAATGAAACGAAACTTGTAAGTTGTACATCTCCTTAGATTACAAAAAGAAGGAAAGTTTGAACTTGCTGCACTCAACCATCTCGGTCGAAAAGAAACGGATTCCTAGAATCGAACTAGCTTATTTCACACATTATAGTGTTCAACAATGAAGATTTTGTTTACTCAACAAACTACTTTACAAATGAGGAGAATCTACTAAGTAGTACATCTTTTTAGATTACATTAACAAGGAACGTTTGAACTTCCTGCACTCAACCATCCTTGTAGAAAAGAAACTGATTCCTAGAATCGAACAAGCTTACTTCACACAGTACACTGTAGGGCAATGAATATGTTGGTTTTCTAAACAAAGTCATTTAGAAATGACGCGAAACTTGTAAGTTGTACCTCTTGTTAGATTACACCAACAAGGAACGTTTGAACTTGCTGCACTCAATCATGTTGGTCAAAAAGAAACTGATTCCTAGAACCAAACTAGCTTACTTCACACAGTACAGTGCTGGGCCATGAATATGTTTGTTTTCTAAACAAAGTAGTTCAGAATTGAAGCGAAACTTGTAAGTTGTACATCTTTTTAGATTGCATGAACAAGGAAAGTTTGAACTTTGTGCACTCCACATTCTTCGTAGGAAAGAAACTGATTCCTAGAACCGAACTAGCTTATTTCACACAGTACAGTATTCGGCAATGAAGACATTTGTTTTCTAAACAAACTACTTTAGAAATGAAGCGAATCTACTGAGTTGTACATCTTGTTACATTACACAAAGAAGGAAAGTATGAACTTGCTACACTCAACATTCTTCATAGGAAAGCAACTGATTTCTAAATCCGAACTACCTTATTTCACACAGTACAGTGTTCGGTAATGAATATGTTTGATTTCTAAACAAAGCAGTTTAGAAATGAAACAAAACTGGTAAGTTGTACATCTCATTAGATTAAACAAAAAAGGAAAATTTGAACTTGCTGCACTCAACCATCTTCGTCGAAAAGAAACTGATTCCTAGAACCAAACTAGCTTATTTCACACATTACAGAGTTAGGCAATGAAGATGTTTGTTTTCTAAACACAGTACTTTAGAAATGAAACAAAACTTTAAAGTTGTATATCTTGTTAGATCACACAAACAAGGAAAGTTTGAACTTGCTGCACTCAACGTTCTTCGTAGGAAAGCAACTGATTCCTAGATGTGAACTAGCTTATTTCACACAGTACAGTGTTCAGCAATGAAGACGTTTGTTTTCTAAACAAACTACGTTAGAAATGAAGCGAATCTACTAAGTTGTACATCTTCTTACATTACACAAACAAGGAAAGTTTGAACTTGCTGTGCTCAACCTTCTTCGTAGGAAAGCAACTGATTCCTTGAACCAAACTTGCTTATTTCACACAGTACAGTGTTCGGCAATGAAGATGTTTGTTTTCTAAACAAAGTAGTTTAGAAATGAAACGAAAATTGTAAGTTGTACATTTTGTTAGGTTACACAAGCAAGGAAGTTTGAACTTGCTGCACTCAACTGTCTTCATCGGCAAGCAACTGATATCTAGATTCGAACTAGCTTATTTCACATAGTACAGTGTTCGGTAATGAATACGTTTGTTTTCTAAACAAACTACTTTAGAAATGAGGCGATTCTAGCTGGGCGTGGTGGCGCAGGCCTTTAATCCTAGCACTTGGGAGGCACAGGTAGAAGG
Organism: Orientallactaga bullata; assembly: GCA_004027895.1. NCBI lineage: Eukaryota > Metazoa > Chordata > Mammalia > Rodentia > Dipodidae > Orientallactaga > Orientallactaga bullata. Next base: position 129,387 of record PVKW010001510.1, on the reverse strand, counting down.
ATTGCTAAGAGTTCGAGGCCACCCTCAGACTACATAGTTAATTCCAGGTCAGCATGGACCACAGTGAGACCCTACCATGAAAAACCAAGAAAAAAAAAAAAATGAGGCGAATCTACTAACTTGTACATCTTCTTAGATTACACAAACAAGGAAAGTCTGAACTTGCTGCACTCAATCATCTTCGTGGAAAAGAAACTGATTCCTAGAACCGAACTAGCTTACTTCACACAGTACACTGTTGGGCAATGAATATCTTTGTTTTCTAAACAAAGTAGTTTTGAAATGAAGCAAAACTTGTAAGTTGTACATCTTGTTAGATTACACCAACAAGGAAAGTTTGAACTTGCTGCACTCAATCATGTTCGCAGAAAAGAAACTGATTCCTAGAACCGAACTAGCTTACTTCACACAGTACAGTGCTGGGCCATGAATATGTTTGTTTTCTAAATAAAGTAGTTTAGAAATGAAGCGAAACTTGTAAGTTGTACATCTTGTTAGATTACACAAACCAGGAAATTTCGAACTTGCTGCACTCGTGCTTCTTCGTAGGAAAGCAACTGATTCCTAGAACCCAAATAGCTTATTTCACAGAGTACAGTGTTCGGCAATGAAGATGTTTGTTTACTAAACAAACTACTTTATAAATGAGGCGAATCTACTAACTTGTACATCTTCTTAGATTACACAAACAGGTATAGTTTGAACTTGGTGCACTTAAAGTTCTTCGTAGGAAAGCAACTGATTCCTAGAACCGAAATAGCATATTTCACACATTACAGTATTTGGCAATGAGGATGTTTGTTTTCTAAACAAAGTAGCTTAGAAATGAACTGAAAGTTGTAATTTGCACATTTTTTTAGATTACATTAACAATGAAAATTTGAAATTGCTGTATAAAACCTTCTTTGTAGGAAAGCAACTGATTCCTAGAAACGAACTAGCTTATTTCACACAGTAC
>PVKW010001510.1:0-128329 GCA_004027895.1 Orientallactaga bullata | reverse complement strand
GTTTGTTTTCTAAAGAAACTACTTTAGAAATGAAGCGAATCTACTAAGTTGTACATCTAGTTAGATTACACAAACAAGGAAAGTTTGAACTTGCTGCACTCAACCTTCTTCATAGGAAAGCAACTGATTCCTAGAACGGAACTAGCTTATTTCACACAGCACAGTGTTCAGCAATGAAGATGTTTGATTTCTAAACAAAGTAGTTTAGAAATGAAATGAAACTTGTAATTCGTACATCTCGTTATATTACATAAAAAAGGAAAGTTTGAATTTGCTGCACTCAACCATGTTCGTCGAAAAGAAACTGATTCCTAGAACTGAATTAGCTTACTTCACACAGTACACTGTTGGGCAATGAATATGTTTGTTTTCTAAACAAAGTAGGTTAGAAATGAAGCGAAACTTGTAAGTTGTCCATCTTGTTAGATTGCACCAACAAGGAAAGTTTGAACATGCTGCAGTCAATCATGTTCTTAGAAAAGAAACTGATTCCTAGAACCGAAGAAGCTTACTTCACACAGTACAGTGTTGGGCCATGAATATGTTTGTTTTCTAAATAAAGTTGTTTAGAAATGAAGCGATACTTCAAATTATACATCTTGTTAGATTACACCAACAAGGAAAGTTTGATCTTGCTGCACTCAACCTTATTCGTAGGAAAGGAACTGATTTCTAGAACCAAACTAGCTTATTTCACACAGTACAGTGTTCGGCAAAGAAGATGTTTGTTTTCTAAACAAACTACTTTGGAAATGAGGCGAATCTACTAACTTGTACATCTTAGATTACACAAACAGGGAAAGATTGAACTTGCTGCAATCAAAGTTCTTTGTAGGAAAGCAACGATTCCTAGAACCTAATTAGCTTATTGCACACATTAAAGTATATGGCAATGAAGATGTTCGTTTTCTAAACAGAGTAGTTTGGAAATGAAGTGAAACTTATAAGTGGTACATCCTTTTCGATTACATTAACAAGGAATGTTTGAACTTGATGCACTCAACATTCTATGTAGGAAAGCAAGTGATTCCTAGAACCGAACTAGCTTATTTCTCACAGAACAGTGTTTGGCAATGAAGATGTTTGTTTTCTCTACAAACTACTTTACAAATGAGGAGAATTTACTAAGTTTTTCATCTTTTTAGATTACACCAACAGGGAAAGTTTGAAGTTGCTGTACTCAATCATCTTCGTAGAAAAGAGACTGATTCCTACAACCAAACCAGCTTACTGCACACAGTACAGTATTGGGCCATGAGTGTGTTTGTTTTCTAAAGAAAGTAGTTTATAAATGAAGCGAAACTTGTAAGTTGCACATCTTGTTAGATTACACAAAAAAGGAAAGTTTGAACTTGCTGCACTCAACCTTCTTCGTAGGAAAGCCACTGATTTCTAGAACCGAAATAGCTTATTTCACACAGTATAGTGTTCACAAATGAAGATGTTTCTTTTCTAAACAAACTACTTTAGAAATGAGGGGAATCTACTAACTTGTACATCTTGTTAGATTATACAAACAGGGAAAGTTTGAACTTGCTGCACTAAAACTTCTTCGTAGGAAAGCAATTGATTCCTGGAACCGAAATAGCTTATTTCACACATTACAGTATTTGGCAAAGAAGATGGTTGTTTTCTAAACAAAGTAGTTTAGAAATGAAGCAAAACTTATAAGTTGTACATCTTGTTACATTACACAAACATGGAAAGTTTGAACTTGCTGCACTCAACCTTTTTCGTAGTAAAGCAACTGATTCCTAGAACAGAACTACCTTATTTCACAAAGTACAGTGTTCGGCAATGAAGATGTTTGTTTTCTCAAAAAACTACTTTACAAATGAGGAGAATCTACTAAGTTGTACATCTTTTAAAATTACATTAACAAGGAAAGTTTGAACTTGCTGCACTCAACCTTCTTCGTCGAAAAGAAATTGATTCCTACACCGAACTAGCTTATTTCACACATTACAGAGTTCTGCAATGAAGATCTTTGTTTTCTAAACAAAGTATTTTAGAAATGAATAGAAACTTGTAAGTTGTACATTTTGTTAGAGTACACAAACAAGGAAGTTTGAACTTGCTGCACTCAACTGTCTTCATCTGCAAGCAACTGATTCCTAGATTTGAACTAGCTTATTTTACACAGTACAGTGTTTGGTAATGAATACGTTTGTTTTCTAAACAAACTACTTTAGAAATTAGGCGAATCTAGCCAGGCGTGGTGGCGCACACCTTTAATCAAAGCACTCGGGAGGCAGAGGTAGAAGGATTGCTAAGAGTTCGAGGCCACCCTGAGACTACAAAGTTAATTCCAGGTCAGCCTGGTCCACAGTGAGACCCTACCATGAAAAAGCAAAAAAAAAAAAAAAAAAAAAAAAGAAAAAAGAAATGAGGCGAATCTACTAACGTGTTCATCTTCTTAGATTACACAAACAAGGAAAGTTTGAACTTGCTGCACTCAATCATCTTCGTAGGAAAGAAACTGATTCCTAGAACTGAACTAGCTTACTTCACTCAGTACAGTGTTGGGCCATGATTATGTTTGTTTTCTAAACAAAGTAGTTTAGAAATGAAGCGAAACTTGTATGTTGTACATTTTGTTAGGTTACACAAGCAAGGAAAGTTTGAACTTGCTGCACTCAACCTTCTTCGTAGGAAAGCAACTGATTCCTAGAACCGAAATAGCTTATTTCACACAGTACAGTGTTCGGCAAGGAAGAAGCTTGTTTTCTAAACAAACTACGTTAGAAATGAGATGAATCTACTAACTTGTACATCTTGTTAGATTACACAAACAAGGAAAGTTTGAACTTGCTGCACTCAACCTTCTTCGTAGGAAGGGAACTGATTCCTAGAACCGAAATAGCTTATTTGACACATTACAGTATTTGGCAAGGAAGATGTTTGTTTTCTAAACAAAGTAGTTAATAAATGAAACGAAACTTGTAAGTTGTACACCTTTTTACATTACATGAACAAGGAAAGTTTGAACTTGCTGCACTCAACCTTCTTCGTAGGAAAGCAAGTGATTCCTAGAACTGAAATAGCTTATTTCAAACATTACAGTATTTGGCAATGAGGATGTATGTTTTCTCAACAAACTATTTACAAATTAGGCAAATCTACTAATTTGTACATCTTTTTAGATTACACCAACTAGGAAAGTTTGAACTTGATGCACTCAATCATCTTCATACAAACGAAACTGATTCCTAGAACCAAACTAGCTTACTTCACACAGTACAGCGTTGGGCAATGAATATGTTTGTTTTCTATACAAAGTATTTAGAAATGAAGCGAAACTTGTAAGTGTACATCTTGTTAGATAACACAAACATGGAAATTTTTCATTTGCTGCACTCAACCTTCTTTGAAGGAAAGCAACTGATTGCTAGACCAAAATTAGCTTACTTCACATAGTACCCTGTTGGGCAATGAATATGTTTGTTTTCTAAACGAAGTACTTTAGAAATGAAGGGAAACTTGTAAGTTGTACATCTTGTTAGATTACACAACCACGGAAAGTTTGAACTTGCTGCACTCAACCTTCTTCGTTGGAAAGCAACTAATTCCTAGAACCAAACTAGCTTATTTCACACAGTACAGTGTTCAGCAATGAGGATGTATGTTTTCTCAACAAATTACTTTACAAATGAGGAGAATCTACTAAGTTCTACATCGTTTTAGATTACATTAACAAGGAAAGTTTGAACTTGCTGCGCTCAACCATCTTCGTAGAAAAGAAACTGATTCTGAGAACTGAACTAGCTTAATTCACAGAGTACACTGTTGGGCAATGAATAAATTTTTTTCTAAACAAAGTAGTTTAGAAATGAAGCGAAACTTGCAAGTTGTATACCTTGTTAGATTACACAAACAAGGAAAGTTTGAACTTGCTGCACTCAATCTTCTTTAGGAAAGCAACTGATTCCTAGAAGCGAAATACCTTATTTCACACATTACAGTATTTGGCAATGAAGATGTTTGTTTTCTCAATAAACTACTTTACAAATGATGCGAATCTACTAAGTAGTACTTCTTTTCAGATTACACCATCAAGGAAAGTTTGAACTTGCTGCACTCAATCATCTTCGTAGTAAAGAAACTGATTCCTAGAAACGAACAGGCTTACTTCACACAGTACAGTGTTGGCCCATGAATATGTTCATTTTCTAATGAAAGTAGTTTAGAAATGACGTGAAACTTGTAAGTTGTACATCTATTTAGATTACACAAACAAGGAAAGTTTGAACTTGCTGCACTCAACCTTCTTCGTAGGAAAGCAACTGATTCCTAGAACTGAAATAGCTTATTTCACACAGTACAGTATTCGGCAATGAAGATAATTGTTTTCTAAACAAACTACTTTAGAAATGAGGCAAATCTACTAACTTGTACATCTTGTTATATTACACAAACAAGGAAAGTTTGAAATTGCTGCACTCAACATTCTTCGTAGGAAAGCAACAGATTCGTAGAACCTAAATAGCTTGTTTCACATATTACAGTATTTGGCAGTGAAGATGTTTGTTTTCTAATGTAAGTAGTGTAGAAATGAAACGAAACTTGTAAGTTGTACATCTTTTTAGATTACATTAACTAGGAAAGTTTCAACTTGCTGCACTCAACCTTCTTCATAGGAAAGCAACTGATTCGTAGAGCCGAACTAGTTTATTTCACAGGGTACAGTGTTCGGCAATGAAGATGTTTATTTTCTCAACAAACTACTTTACAAATGAGATGTATATACTAAGTTGTACATCTTTTTAGATTACACCAACAAGGAAAGTTTGAACTTGCTTCACTCAACCATCTTCATAGAAAAGAAACTGATTCCTAGAACCGAACTAGCATACTTCACACAGTACAGTGTTGGGCAATGAATACGTTTGTTTTCTAAACAAAGTAGTTTAGAAATGAAGCGAAACTTGTAAGTTGTACATCTTGTAAGATTTCACAAACAAGGAAAGTATGAACTTTGCTGCACTCAACCTTCTTCTTAGGAAAGCAACTGATTTCTAGAAACAAAATAGTTTTTTCACACAGTACAGTGTTTGGCAATGAAGATGTTTGTTTTCTAAACAAACTACTTTAGAAATGAGCCAAATCTACTAACTTGTACATCGTGTTAGATTGCACAAACAAGGAAAGTTTGAACTTGCTGCACTCAATCTTCTTCGTTGGAAAGCAACTGATTCCTAGAACCGAAATAGCTTATTTCACACATTATAGTACTTGTCAATGAAGATGTTTGTTTTCTAAACAAAGTAGTTTAGAAATTAAACGAAACTTGTAAGTTGTACTTCTTTTTACTTTACGTTAACAAGGAAAGTTTCAACTCGCTGCATTCAACGTTCTTCGTAGGAAAGCAAGTGATTCCTTGAACCAAACTAGCTTATTTCACACAATACAGTGTTCGGCAATGAAAATGTTTGTTTTCTCAACAAACTACTTTACAAATGAGGAGATTCTACTTAGTTGTACATCTTTTTAGATTACACCAACAAGGAAAGTTTGAACTTGCTGTGCTCAATCATCTTCGTAGAAAAGAAACTGATTCCCAGAACCGAACTAGCTTACTTCACACAGTACATTGTTGGGCAATGAATATGTTTGTTTTCTAAACAAAGTAGTTTAGAAATGAAGTGAAACTTGTAAGTTGTATATCTTGTTAGTTTATAAAAACAAGGAAAGTTTCAACTTGCTGCACTCAACCTTCTTCTTAGGAAAGCAACTGATTCCTAGAACCAAAATAGCTTATTTCACACAGTACACTGTTGGGCAATGAATATGTTCGTTTTCTAAACAAAGTAGTTTAGAAATGAAGCGCAACCTGTAAGTTGTAAATCTTGTTATATTACACAAACAATGAAAGTTTCAACTTGATGCTCTCAACTTTCTTCGAAGGAAAGCAACTGATTCCTAGAACCGAAATAGCTTATTTCACACAGTATAGTGTTCTACAATGAAGATGTTTGTTTTCTAAAGAAGCTACATTAGAAATGAGGAGAATCTACTAACTTGTATATCTTGTTGGATTACACAAACAAGGAATGTTTGAACTTGCTGCACTCAACCTTCTTCGTTGGAAAGCAACAGATTCCTAGAACCGAAATAGCTTATTTCACACATTACAGTATTTGGCAATGAAGATGTTTGTTTTCTAAACAAAGTAGTTTAGAAATCAAACAAATTGTAAGTTGTACATCTTTTTACTTTAAATTAACAAGGAAAGTTTGAACTTGCTGCACTCAACCTTCTTCGTAGGAAAGCAACTGTTTCCTAGAACCGAACTAGCTTATTTCACACAGTACAGTGTTCGGCAATGAAGATGTTTGTTTTATAAACAAACTACTTTACAAATGAGGCGAATCAACTAACTTGTACATCTTGTTAAATTACACAAACAAGGAACGTTTGAACTTGATGCGCTCAACCTTCTTCGTAGGAAAGCAACTGATTCCTAGAACCTTAATAGCTTATTTCACACATTACAGTATTTGGAAATGAAGATGTTTGTTTTCTCAACAAACTAGTTTAGAAATGAGGCGAATCTACTATGCTGTACAACTTGTTAGATTACACATACTAGGAAAGGTTGAACATGCTGCACTCAATGTGCTTCGTAGGAAAGCAATTGATTCCTAGAACCGAACTAGCTTATTTCACACAGTACCGTGTTCGGCAATGAAGATGTTTGTTTTTTCAACAAACTACTTTACAAATCAGGCAAATCTACTAAGTTGTACATCTTTTTAGATTACACCAACAAGGAAAGTTTGAACTTGCTGCACTCAATCATGTTCGTAGAAAAGAAACTGATTCCTAGAACTGAACTAGCTTACTTCACACAGTACAGTGTTGGGCAATGAATATGTTTGTTTTCTAAACAAAGTAGTTTAGAAATGAAGCGAAACCTGTAAGTTGTATATCTTGTAAGATTTCACAAACAAGGAAAGTTTGAACTTGTTGCACTCAAACTTCTTTGGAGGAAAGCAACTGATTCCGAGAAACAAAATAGATTATTTCACACAGTACAGTGTTCGGCAATGAAGATGTTTGTTTTCTAAATAAACTACTTTAGAAATGTGGTGTATCTACTAACTTGTACATCTTGTTCCATTAACTAACAAGGAAAGTTTGAACTTGCTGCACTCAACCTTCTTTGGAAAGCAACTGATTCCTTGAACTGAAATAGCTTATTTCTCACATTAAAGTATTTGGCAATGAAGATGTTTGTTTTCTAAACAAAGTAGTTGAGAAATGAAACGAAAATTTTACGTTGTACATCTTTTTAGATTACATTAACAAGGAAAGTTTGAACTTGCTGCACTCATCCTTCTTCATAGGAAAGCAAGTGATTCCTGGAACCGAAGTAGCTTACTTCACACAGTACAGTGTTTGGCAATGAAGATGTTTGTTTTCTCAACAAACTAGTTTAAAAATGAGGAGAATTTACTAAGTTGTACATCTTTTGACACGCTTGGTTCACACAATAGTGTTGGGCAATGAAGATGTTTCTTTTCTTACCGAACTACATTGGAAATGAAATCAAGCTAGTAAATAGTACAACTTGTCATATTGTACAAACGAGGAAATATTGAACTTGCTGTGATCTATAGTCTTCGGGGAAAGGCAACTCATTCCGAAACTGACCAAGCTTATTTCACACAGTACAGGGTTCAGGAATGAAGATGTTTCTTTTCTTACTGAACTACATTAGAAAGGACACGAAGCTAGGAAATTGTACAACTTGTTAGATTATACAAATGAGGAAAGTTTTAACTTGCTGTGATCTACACTCTTTGTGGAAAAGCAACTCATTCCTCGAGCTGAAGAAGCTTATTTTGCACAGTACAGTTTTTGGCAATGAAGATGTTCCATTTCAAACCGAAAGACATTAGAAATGAAAAGAAGGTAATATATTTTACAACTTCTTAGAGTTTACAAAGGACTAAAGTTTGAACTTTCTGTGATCTACACTCTTCGTAGAAAAGCAACTCATTCCCAGAGCTGAACAAGTTTATTTCACACAGTACAGTGTTGGGCAATGAAGATTTTTCTTTTCTTACCAAACTACGTTGGAAATGAAATGAAGCTAGTAAATAGTACAACTTGTCAGATTGTACAAACGAGGAAAGTTTGAACTTGCTGTGATCTATACTCTTCATAGAAAGGCAACTCATTCCTAAGCTGACCAAGCTTATTTCACACAGTACAGGGTTCAGGAATGAAGATGTTTCTTTTGTTACGGAAGTACATTAGAAAGGACAAGAAGGTAGTAAATTGTACAACTTGTTAGATTTTACAAACGAGGAAAGTTGGAACTTGCTGTGATCTACACTCTTCGTGGAAAAGCAACTCATTCCTACAGCTGAACAAGCTTATTTCACACAGTACAGTGTGTGCAATGAAGATGTTTCTTTTCTTATCGAACTACGTTGAAAATGAAATGAAGCTAGTAAATAGTACAACTTGCTAGATTTTACAAATGAGGAAAGTTTGAACTTGCTGTGATCTACACTCTTTGTAGAAAAACAACTCATTCCTAAGCTGACCAAGCTTATTTCACACAGTACAGCGTTCAGGAATGAAGATGTTTCTTTTTTTACCGAACTAGATTAGAAAGGACACGAAGCCAGTAAATTGTACAATTTCTTAGATTTTACGTGCGAGGAAAGTTTGAACTTGCTTTGCTCTACACTCTTCCTAGAAAAGCAACTCATTCCTAGAGCCGAACAAGCTTGTTTCACACAATATAGTGTTGGGCAATGAAGATGTTTCTTTTCTTACCGAACTACGTAGAAAATATAATGAAGCTAGCAAATTGTACAACTTGTCAGATTGTACAAAGGAGGAAAGTTTGAACTTGCTGTGATCTACACTCTTCATAGAAAGGCAACTCATTCCTAAGCTGACCAAGCTTATTTCACACAGTACAGGAACAGGAATGAAGATGTTTCTTTTCTTACCAATCTAGACTACAAAGGACATGACGCTGGTAAATTGTACAACTTGTTAGATTGTACAAACGAGGAACATTTGAACTTGCTGTGATCTACACTCTTCGTGGAAAAGCAACTCATTCCTAGAGCCGAACAAGCTTATTTCACACAGTACAGTTTTTGGCAATGAAGATCTTCCATTTAAAACGGAAAGACATTAGACTCGAAAATAAAGTAATAAATTGTACAACTTCTTAGATTATAAAAACGAAGAAAGTTTGAACTTGCTGTGATCTACACTCTTCGTGGAGAAGCAACTCATTCCTAGAGCCGAAGAAGCTTATTTTGGACAGTACATTTTTTGGCAATGAAGATGTTCCATTTCAAACTGAAAGACATTAGAAATGAAAAGAAGGTAGTAAATTGTACAACTTCTTACATACACAAACGAAGAAAGTTTGAACTTTCTGTGATCTACACTCTTCGTGGAAAAGCAACTCATTCCTATAGCTGAACAAGCTTATTTCACACAGTACAGTGTTGCTCAATGAAGATGTTTCTTTTCCTACCGAACTACGTTGGAAATGAAATGAAGCTAGTAAATAGTACAAGTTGTCAGATTGTACAAAAGAGGAAAGTTTGAACTTGCTGTGATCTATACTCTTCAGAGAAAGGCAACTTATTCTTAAACTGACCAAGCTTATTTCACACAGTACAGGGTTCAGGAATGAAGATGTTTCTTTTTATACCGAACTAGATTAGAAAGGACATGAAGCTAGTAAATTGTACAACTTCTTAGATTGAACAAATGAGGAAAGTTTGAACTTGCTTTGCTCTACACTCTTCGAAGAAAAGCAACTCATTTCTAGAGCCAAATAAGCTTGTTTCAAACAATACAGTGTTGGGCAATGAAGATGTTTCTTTTCTTACTGAACAACGTTGGAAATGAAATGAAGCTAGTAAATAGTACAACTTGTCAGATTGTACAAATGAGAAAAGTTTGAACTTGCTGTGATCTATACTCTTCAGAGAAAGGCAACTTATTCTTAAACTGACCAAGCTTATGTCACACAGTACAGGGTTCAGGAATGAAGATGTTTCTTTTTTTACCGAACTAGATTAGAAAGGACACGAAGCTAGTAAATTGTACAACTTCTTAGATTGAACAAATGAGGAAAGTTTGAACTTGCTTTGCTCTACACTCTTCGGAGAAAAGCAACTCATTTCTAGAGCCGAACAAGCTTGTTTCAAACAATACAGTGTTGGGCAATGAAGATGTTTCTTTTCTTACCGGACTACGTTGGAAATGAAATGAAGCTAGTAAATAGTACAACTTGTCAATTGTACAAACGAGGAAAGTTTGAAATTGCTGTGATTTATATTCTTTGGAGAAAGGCAACTCATTCCTAAACTGACCAAGCTTATTTCACACAGTACAGGGTTCAGGAATGAAGATGTTTCTTTTCTTACTGAACAAGATTAGAAAGGACACAAAGCTAGTAAATTGTACAACTTGTTAGATTATACAAGCGAGGAAAGTTTGAACTTGCTGTGATCTACATTCTTCGTGGAAAAGCAATTCATTCCTAGAACCGAAGATGCTTATTTTGCACAGTACAGTTTTTGGCAATGAAGATGTTCCATTTCAAGCTGAAAGATATTAGAAATGAAAAGAATGTAATGAAGTGTACAACTTCTTAGAGTATACGAACGAAGAAAGTTTCAACTTGCTTTGCTCTACACTCTTCGTAGAAAGGAAACTCATTGCTAAGCTAACGAAGCTTATTTCACACAATACAGGGTTCAGGAATGAAGATGTTTCTTTTCTTACCGAACTAGATTAGAAAGGACACGAAGCTAGTAAATTGTACAACTTGTTAGATTGTACAAAAGATGAAAGTTTGAACTTGCTGTGATCTACACTTTTTGTGGAAAAGCAACTCATTCCTAAAGACGAACAGAATTATTTCACACAGTACAGTTTTTGGCAATGAAGATGTTCCATTTCAAACCGAAAGACATTAGAAATGAAAAGAGGTAATAAATTGTACAACTTTTTTAGATTATACAAACGAAGAAAGTATGAACTTTCTGTGATCTACACTCTTCGTAGAAAAGCAACTCATTCCTATAGGTGAACAAGCTATTTCACACAGTACAGTGTTGGGAAATGAAGATGTTTCTTTTCTTACCGAACTATGTTGGAAATGAAATGAAGCTAGTGAGTAGTACAGCTTGTCAGGTTATACAAACGAGGAAAGTTTGAACTTGCTGTGATCTACACTCTTCGTAGAAAGGCAAGTCATTCCTAGAGCTGAACAAGCTTAGTACACACAGTACAGTGTTTGGCAATGAAGATATTTCTTTTCTTACCGAACTACGTTCAAAATGAAATGTAGCTAATAACATGTACAACTTATTAGATTGTACAAACGGGTAACGTTTGAACTTGCTTTGCTATACACTCTTCGTTGAAAAACAACTCATTCCTAGAGCCGAAGAAGCTCCTTTTGCACAGTAAAATTTTTGGCAATGAACATGCTCCATTTCAAACCGAAAGACATTACAAATGAAAAGAAGGTAATAAATTGTACAACTTCTTAGATTGTACAAACGAAGAAAGTTTGAACTTTCTGTGATCTACACTCTTTGTAGAAAAGCAAATCATTCCAAGAGCTGAACAAGCTTATTTCACACAATACAGTGTTGGGCAATGAAGATGTTTCTTTTCTTACCGAACTACATGGAAATGAAATGAAGCTAGTAAGTAGTACAACTTGTCAGGTTGTACAAACGAGGAAAGTTTGAACTTGCTGTGATCTATACTCTTCGTAGAAAGGTAAGTCATTCCTAAGCTGACCAAGCTTATTTCACACAGTACAGGGTTCAGGAATGAAGATGTTTCTTTTCTTACCGAACTAGATTAGAAAGGACACGAAGGTAGTCAATTGTACAACTTGTAAGATTGTACAAACGAGGAAAGTTTGAACTTGCTGTGATCTACACTCTTCATAGTAATGCAAGTCATTCTTAGAGCCAAACAAGCTTATTTCACACAGTACAGTGTTCGGAAATGAAGATGCTTCTTTTCTTACCAAACTATGCTGGAAATGAAATGAAGCTAGTAAATAGTACAACTAGTCAGATTGTACAAACGAGGAAAGTTTGAACTTGCTGTGATATATACTCTTCGTAGAAAGGCAACTCATTCCTAAGCTGACCATGCTTATTTCACACATACAGGGTTCAGGAATGAAGATGTTTCTTTTCTTACTGAACTAGATTAGAAAGGACACGAAGGTAGTAAATTGTACAACTTGTTAGATTGTACAAACGAAGAAAGTTTGTACAACTTACTGTGATCTACACTCTTTGTGGAAAAGCAACTCATTCCTACAGCTGAACAATCTTATTTCACAGTGTTGGGCAATGAAGATGTTTCTTTTCTTACCTTACTACCTTGGAAATGAAATGAAGCTAGGAAATAGTACAACTTGCTAGATTGTACAAATGAGGAAAGTTTGAACTTGCTTTGCTCTACACTCTTCATAGAAAAGCAACTCATTCCTAGAGCGGAACAAGCTTGTTTCACACAATACTGTGTTGTGCAATGAAGATGTTTCTTTTCTTACCGAACTATGTTGGAAATGAAATGAAGCTAGGAAATAGTACAACTAGTTAGATTGTACAAATGAGGAAAGTTTGAACTTGCTGTTATCTATACTCTTCAGAGAAAGGCAACTCATTCCTAAAATGAAAAAGCTTATTTCACACAGTACAGGGTTCAGGAATGAAGATGTTTCTTTTCTTACTGAACAAGATCAGAAAGGACACGAAGAGAGTAAATTGTACAACTTGTTAGATTGTACAAACGAGGAAAGTTTGAACTTGCTGTGATCTACACTGTCCGTAGAAAGGCAAGTCATTCCTAGAGCTGAACAAGCTTATTTCACACAAACAGTGTTTGGCAATGAAGATGTTCCATTTCAAATGGAAAGACATTAGAAATGAAAAGAAGGTAATAAATTGTACAACTTCTTAGATTATACAAGCGAAGAATGTTTGAACTTGCCGTGATCTACACTCTTCTTGGAAAAGGAACTCATTCGTAGAGCCGAACAGGCTTATTTCGCACAGTACAGTTTTTGGCAATGAAGATGTTCCGTTTCAAACGGGAAGACATTAGAAATGAAAAGAAGGTAATATATTGTACAACTTCTTAGATTATACAAATGAAGAACGTTTGAACTTGCTGTGATCTACACTTTTGGTGGAAAAGCAACTCATTCCTAAGCTGACCAAGCTTATTTCACACAGTACAGTGTTCACGAATGAAGATGTTTCTTTTCTTACCGAACTAGATTTGAAAGGACACGAAGTGAGTAAATTGTACAACTTCTTAGATTGTACAAACGAGGAAAGTTTGAACTTGCTTTGCTCTACACTCTTCGTAGAAAAGCAACTCATTCCTAGAGCCGAACAAGCTTATTTCACACAATACGGTGTTGGGCAATGAAGATGTTTCTTTTCTTACCGAACTATGTTGGAAATGAAATGAAGCTAGTAAATAGTACAACATGTCAGATTGTAGAAACGCAGAAAGTTTGAACTTGCTGTGATCTATACTCTTCGGAGAAAGGCAACTTATTCTTAAACTGACCAAGCTTTTTTCACACAGTACAGGGTTGAGGAATGAAGATGTTTCTTTTCTTACTGAACTAGATTAGAAAGGACATGAAGCTAGTAAATTGTACAACTTGTTAGATTGTACAAAGGAGGAAAGTTTGAACTTGTTGTTATCTACACTCTTCGTGGAAAAGCAACTCATTCCTACAGCTGAACAAGCTTATTTCACACAGTACAGTGTTTGGCAATGAAGATGTTTCTTTTCTTACCAAACTACGTTGGAAATGAAATGAAGCTAGTAAATAGTACAACTTGCTAGATTGTACAAACGAGGAAAGTTTGAACTTGCTGTGATCTACACTCTTTGTAGAAAAGAAACACATTCCTAAGCTGACCAAGCTTATTTCACACAGTATAGGGTTCAGGAATGAAGATGTTTCTTTTTTTACTGAACTAGATTAGAAAGGACACGAAGGTAGTAAATTGTAAAACTTCTTAGATTGTACAAACGAGGAAAATTTGAACTTGCTTTGGTCTATACTCTTCGTGGAAAAGCAACTCATTCCTAGAGCCGAAGAAGCTTATTTTGCACAGTACAGTTTTTGGCAATGAAGATGTTCCATTACAAACCGAAAGACATTAGAAATGAAAAGAAGATAATAAATTTTACAACTTATTAGATTATACAAACGAAGAAAGTTTGAACTTTCTGTGATCTATACGCTTTGTAGAAAGGCAACTCATTCCTAGAGCTGAACAAGCTTATTTCACACAGTACAGTGTTGGGCAATGAAGATGTTTCTTTTCTTACTGAACTAGATTAGAAAGGACACGAAGGTAGTAAATTGTACCACTTGTAATATTGTACAAAAGAGGAAAGTTTGAACTTGTTGTGATCTACAGGCTTCATAGTAATGCAAGTCATTCCTACAGGCAAAAAAGCTTATTTCACACAGTAGTGTTCAGAAATGAAGATGTTTCTTTTCATACCGAACTAGATTAGAAAGGACATGAAGGTAGTAAATTGTGCAACTTGTTAGATTGTACAAACGAGGAGAGTTTGAACTTGCTGTGATCTACACTCTTCGTGGAAAAGCAACTCATTCCTAGAGGCGAAGAAGCTTATTTTGTACAGTACAGTTTTTGGCAATGAAGATGTTCCCTTTCAAAACGAAAGACATTAGAAATGAAAAGAAGGTAATAAATTGTACAACTTCTAAGATTATACAAACGAAGAAAGTTTGAACTTTATGTGATCTACACTCTTCTTAGAAAAGCAAGTCATTCCTAGAGCTGAACAAGCTTATTTCACACAGTACATTGTTGGGCAATGAAGATTTTTCTTTTCTTACCGAACTACGTTGGAAATGAAATGAAGCTAGTAAATATAACAACTTGTTAGATTGTAAAAACGAGGAAAGTTTGAACTTGCTGTGATCTATTCTCTTTGGAGAAAGGCAACTCATTCCTAAGGTGACCAAGCTTATTTCACACAGTAAGGGGTTCAGGAATGAAAATGTTTCTTTTCTTACCGAACTAGATTAGAAAGGACAAAAGCTATTAAGTTGTACAACTTGTTAGATTGTACAAAAGAGGAAAGTTTGAACTTGCTGTGACCTACACTCTTCGTGGAAAAGCAACTCATTCCTAGAGCCAAACAAGCTTATTTCGCACGGTACAGTGTTCGGAAATGAAGATGTTTCTTTTCTTACAGAACTAGATTAGAAAGGACATGAAGATAGTAAATTGTACAACTTGTAAAATTTTACAAACGAGGAAAGTTTGAACTTGCTGTGATCTACACTCTTCATAGTAATGCAAGTCATTCCTAGAGCCAAACAAGCTTATTTCACACACTACAGTGTTTGGAAATGAAGATGTTTCTTTTCTTACCGAACTATATTAGAAAGGACACGAAGGTAGTAAATTGTGCAACTTGTTAGATTGTACAAACCAGGAAAGTTTAAACTTGCTGTGATCAACACTCTTTGTAGAAAGGCAAGTCATTCCTAGAGCTGAACAAGCTTATTACACACAGTACAGTGTTTGGCAACGAAGATATTTCTTTTCTTACAGAACTACGTTGGAAATGAAATGTAACTAATAACTTGTACAACTTATTGGATTGTAAAAACGAGGAAAGTTTGAACTTGCTTTGCTCTACACTCTTCGTGGAAAAGCAACTCATTCCTAGATCCGAAGAAGCTCATTTTGCACAGTACAGTTTTTGGCAATGAAGATGTTCCATTTCAAACCGAATGACATTAGAAATGAAAAGAAGGTAATAAATTGTGCAACTTATTAGATTATACTAACGAAGAAAGTTTAAACTTTCTGTGATCTACACTGTTCGTAGAAAAGCAACTCATTCCTAGAGCTGAACAAACTTATTTCACACAGTATAGTGTTTGGCAATGAAGATGTTTCTTTTCTTACTGAACTATGTTGGAAATGAAATGAAGCTAGTAAAATGTACAACTTGCTAGATTGTACAAACGAGGAAAGTTTGAACTTGCTGTGATGTACACTCTTCGTAGAAAGGCAACTCATTCTTAAGCTGACCAAGTTTATTTCACACAGTGCAGGGTTCAGGAATGAAGATGTTTCTTTTCTTACCGAACTAGATTAGGAAGGACACGAAGCTAGTGTATTGTACAACTTGTTAGATTGTACAAACGAGGAAAGTTTGAACTTGCTGTGATCTACACTTTTCGTGGAAAAGCAACTCATTCCTAGAGCCGAAGAGGCTTATTTCGCACAGTACAGTTTTTGGCATTGAAGATGTTCCATTTCAAAAGGAAAGACATTAGAAATGAAAAGAAGGTAATAAATTGTAAAACTTCTTAGAATATACAAACGAAGAAAGTTTGAACTTTCTGTGATCTACACTCTTCGTAGAAATGCAACTCATTCCAAGAGCTGAACAAGCTTATTTCACACAATACAGTGTTGGCAAATGAAAATGGTTCTTTTCTTACCCAACTACGTTGGAAATGAAATGAAGCTAGTAAATACTACAACTTGTCAGATTGTACAAACGAGGAACGTTTGAACTTGCAGTGATATATACTCTTCATAGAAAGGCAACTCATTCCTAAGCTGACCAAGCTTATTTCACACAATACAGGGTTCAAGAATGAAGATGTTTCTTTTCTTACCGAACTACATTAGACAGGACACAAAGATAGTAAATTGGACAACATGTTAGATTTTACAAACGAGGAAACTTTGAACTTGCTGTGATCTACACTCTTCTTGGAAAAGCAACTCATTCCGAAGGTGACCAAGCTTATTTCACACAGTACAGGTTTCAGGAATGAAGATGTTTCTTTTCTTACCGAACTAGATTTGAAAGGACGCGAAGTTAGTAAATTGCCCTACTTCTTAGATTGTACAACCGAGGAAAGTTTGAAGTTGCTGTGATCTACACTCTTCGTGGAAAAGCAACTCATTCCTAAGCTGACCAAGCTTATTTCACACAGTACAGGTTTCAGGAATGAAGATATTTATTTTCTTACCCAACTAGATTTGAAAGGACATGAAGCTAGTAAATTGTACAACTTCTTAGATTGAACAAACGAGGAAAGTTTGAACTTGCTTTGCTCTACACTCTTCGTAGAAAAGCAACTCATTCCTAGAGCCGAACAAGCTTGTTTCACACAATACAGTGTTGGGAAATGAAGATGTTTCTTTTCTTACTGAACTACATTGGAAATGAAATGAAGCCAGTAAATAGTACAACTTGTCAGATTTTACAAACGAGGAAAGCTTGAACTTGCTGTGATCTATCCTCTTCGGAGAAAGGCAACTCATTCCTAAACTGACCAAGCTTATTTCACACAGTACAGTGTTCAGGAATGAAGATGTTTCTTTTCATACTGAACTAGATTAGAAAGGAAACGATGCTAGTAAATTGTACAACTTGTTAGATTGCACAAAGGAGGAAAGTTTGAACTTGCTGTGATCTACACTCTTCGTGGAAAAGCAACTCATTCCTACAGCTGAACAAGCTTATTTCACACAGTACAGTGTTGGGCAATGAAGATGTTTCTTTTCTTACTAAACTACATTGGAAATGAAATGAAGCTAGTAAATAGTACAACTTGTCAGATTTTACAAACAAGGAAAGTTTGAACTTCCTGTGATCTACACTCTTTGTAGAAAAGCAACTCATTCCTAAGCTGACCAAGCTTATTTCACACAGTACAGGGTTCAGGAATGAAGATGTTTCTTTTTTTACCGAACTAGATTAGAAAGGACACGAAGCTAGTAAATTGTAAAACTCATTAGATTTTACAAACCATGAAAGTTTGAACTTGCTTTGCTCTACACTCTTCGTAGAAAAGCAACTCCTTCCTAGAGCCGAAGAAACTTATTTGGCACAGTACAGTGTTCATCAAAGAAGATATTTTCTTTTCTCAGTGAAATATATTTCAAATGACATGAAGCTAGTAAATTGTACAACTTGTCAGTCTGTACAAAAGAGGGAAGTTTGAACTTGCTGTGATCTACACTCTTCGTAGAAGAGCAACTCATTTCTAGAACTGACGTAGAATATTTCGCACAGTACAGTGTTCAGAAATGAACATGTTTCTTTTCTTACCGAACTGCATTAGAAGTGCAACGACACTAGCAATTTGTACAACTTGTTATCTTGTACAAATGAGGAATGTTTGAACTTGCTGTGATCTACACTTATTGTAGAAAAGCAACTCATTTCTAGAGCCGACCTAGCTTATTTCACACAGTACAGTGTTAGTCAAAGAAGATGTTTCTTTTCTTAATAATCTACAATAGAAATGAAACTAAGCTAGTAAATTGTGCATCTTGTTAGATTGTACAAAAGAGGAAAATTTGAGCTTGCTGTGATCTACGCTCTTCGTAGAAGAGCAACTCATTTCTATAGCTGAAATACCTTATTTCACACCGTACAGTGTTCGGCAATGAAGATGTTCCTTTTCTTACTGAACGATATTTGAAATGAAATGAAGCTAGTAAATTGTACAAATTGTTAGATTGTACAAATGAGGAAAGTTTGAACTTGCTGTGATCTGTGCTGTTCGTAGAAGAGCAACTCATTCCTAGAGATGAACAAGCTTATTTCACACAGTACAGTGTTTGGTAATGAAGATGTTTCTTTTCTTACCGAACTAGATTAGAAAGGACACGAAGCTAGTAAATTGTACAACTTGTTACATTGTACAAACGAGTTGAGTTTGAATTTGCTGTGATCTAAACTGTTCATAGAAAAGCAACTCATTCCTAGAGCTGAACAAGCTTATTTCGCACAGTACAGTGTTCAGCATTGAAGATGATTCTTTTTTTACAGAACTACATTACAAATGAAATGAACTTACTAAATTTTACAACTTTTTAGATTGTAAAAACTAGGAAAGATTGAACTTGCTGTGATCTCCCATGTTCATACGAAAGCAACTAATTCCTTGAGCTGAACAGGCTTATTTCGCCCAGTATAGTGTTTGGACATGAAGATGTTTCTTTTTTTTTTTTTTTTTTTTTTTACCAAACTACATTAGAAATCAAAAGAAACTGCTAAATTGCACAACTTGTTGGATTGTGCAAACCAATGAAGTTTGAACTGGCTGTGATCTACACTGTTCATAGGAAAGCAACTTATTCCTAGAGCTGAACATGCTTATTTTGCACAGTACAATGTTCAGCAATGAAGATGTTTCTTTTCTTACCAAACTAGATTAGAAATGAAATGAAGCTATTAAATTGTACAACTTGTTAGATTGTACAAACGAGGAAAGTTTGAACTTGCTGTGATATACGCTTTTCGTAGAAGAGCAACTCATTTCTAGAGCTGAACCAGCTTATTTCACACAGTACAGTGTTCAGAAATGAAGATGTTCCTTTTCTTACCGAACGATATTTGAAATGAAATGAAGCTAGTAAATTGTACAAATTGTTAGATTGTACAAAGGAGGAAAGTTTTAACTTGCTGTGATCTACGTTCTTTGTAGAAGAGCAACTCATTTCTAGAGCTGACCTATCTTATTTCACACAGTACAGTGTTCTGTAATGAAGATGTTTCTTTTCTTACCGAACTAGATTAGAAAGGACACGAAGCTAGTAAATTGTACAACTTGTTAGATTTACACAGGATGAAACTTAGAACTTGCTGTGATCTACACTCTTCGTAGAAAAGCAACTCATTCCTAGAGCTGAACAAGCTTATTTCACACAGTACAGTGTTCAGTAATGAAGATGTTTCTTTTCTTACCGAACTAGATTAGAAATGACACGAAGCTAGTAAATTGTACAACTCGTTATATTGCACCCCACGTTGGGCACCAGTTGCCGGTGCTTTTTTTTCCTCCACCACTAGCAGGTAGAGTGGAAGAGAGAGAGAGAGCTGGGCCAGCGGCTTCTCTCTTGAGGCTGAGCAGGAAGGCCGGTGTCAGTGACTCAGAAAACCTCCCCAAGCCACCGGGGAAAATAAAACCACATTGAGCCAGGAGTCCGTCTAGCGGAAATTTCTCTTTATTGTCATGGGAAGGTGTTTATATATTTTGAGGGTGGGAAAAAGGATGAGAGAAAGGTGTAAGGGCCAATAGTATTTCACCATGTCAGCAGTAGCTGGGCGGAGGCAGTTTCAGCTTAGGTGCTGAGTCACTCCAAGGATAGGTCACAAAACTCTACTCAGGCTCCGGAAGTTCTACTAGGCCTCACCGGGGGTAGGCCAAGTACAAACTGTCTGGGCTAACCACTAGGCTTCACACCAGGCAGGGCCCAACATCTCCCCCTTTTGTTTTTAAGAATGGTGGATGGTCATGGCCTCTGTCCTAGGTTGTCCCCCTCTGGGAATCTTACCCTTCACTGAGGACCATGCCTCTAGCCTGTTAACCACTCCACGCCCTGTCTTAGGTTGTCTCAGCCTGTCTGAGATCTTACCCGTCGTTGGTTCGATGGATGGCAGGGGAGGGATGTTACGTGGATAGCCAGTAAGTGGAAAAGCCATTGTTTTGAGTGACCTGATGAAGTTTAATTGTGACCTGATGAAGTTTAATTGCCTCAAGTTGTTGGTGAATGAATTGTGTAATTTTATTAATTACACAGGGCCCAAGAGTGAGGATAAGAAGAAGTAGGGGTTCAGGGGGAGAGAGAAGGTAGGGTAAAAATAAGAAGAAGGAGGGGTCCAAGGGGAGGGAGCAGGTAGGGTAAGAAGCCATGTAAGTTCGTCCACAGCAGGTTGTCTTGGAAGTCCTGTCTCCTCTTGTGTAAATCTTTCCGGAGCTTTTCTGGCTTTATTTGGGTCTAGTAGCATCCACACCTTCAGTTGTTCCTGGGGAAGAAACAGAGGCATAGTTCTCAGGGGTGGGACACTCCCTGGAGAATTGATTATTATCATCCCCTTGTTGGGGTAAATATTTTAAGTCTTTTGTTGGTACCCAAATAGGTCTTTTTTCCTCTTGAGGAAAGACACATCCAAATCCTCTCCCTGCTGTGAGGAGGGAGTCTGGTCCCTTCCAGGCCCCAGTTAATGGATCCCTCCATTTGACCCAGATGGAGCTGTAGGTGACAGCTGAGGTCCAATGTTTTTCAAAAGGGGACAAGTGTCTATCTTCTTTAGAAAAATTTAAAATATTTAGGGTTAATAATGCCTTTTTTAGTTGGTCATGTGGGGGTAGGGATTCCCCCTTTTGTTTTTGTAATTGAGACTTGAGAGTTTGATGATATCGTTCCATGATGACCTGGCCCTGCGGGTTATATGGAATCCCTGTGGAAAGTGAGATTTTCCAGGTTTGGAGGAAATCTATAAAAGTTTTGTTTACAAAGCAGGGACCATTATCGGTTTTGATTTGATCTGGCAATCCAAGGGTGGCAAAGCATTGAAGCATATGGCTAATAGTATGTTTAGTTTTTTCTCTGGCATGTGCCGATGTCCAGCAAGCATGGGAGAAAGTATCAACTGAGAGAAAAATATATTTAAGTTTTTTTAAATGGAGAATAGTGTGTAACGTCAATCTGTCAAAGGTGATTAGGGCGTAGCCCTCTAGGATTGGTTCCTGTCGTTTGAAGATGAGGTACCTGGAGGAAAGGCTGACAGGATTTGTAAGTTAATTTTTGAATATGGAGTTGGGGTTTGACAGGAGAGACAGTATCAAGGAATAACCTGGAGCCCAAAATTTTGAAGGGAGGGGCAGTTTGAATCTTTTCTGGAGCCACCTGTAAAATGGCAAGGCATTTAGTAGTGAGGTTTTGGAGATCAGATGGGTTGGAATGACCTAAAATAATAATAAAACATTAGGATGATTAATGAAGGAAGAAAAGATATGAGATATGTATTGTTAGGGTCAATCTAGGGCTGACAGTTAGTAGTTTTCCATGATGTTGAAGCTTATAGATCTAGGGGAAGTTTTATATTGGCAGAAGAAGTTGGCCTGTCTTTATAGAGTTAAGAAAGAGAGAAGAAAAAAATTAGTTAAACAGGCACACAGAGTAAAATTATTGTAGCCAAGCCACAGCAAGCTTTAGGAACTCTTGTTAGGCACACTTTGTATATCTTTATAATGGAATTTTAAATCATTACACCTTAAAATTGGCCCCCAGTGACATTGTCTTTAGCAAGGTGATTGTAGATGTAAACTATAAATTAATAAAATACTGAATATATTGGGGGACATATATTTAAATTACCACATTTTGTCCCTGGCTTTTAATAGATTTATAATAACAGTAACAATGTAAATTTAACCATCATTAGCCGTCATTAAACTTTTGTAGTAACCAGAGACTGACAGTTTTTAGGTTGTTTAATTTTGTCCCTCCAGCTGGGCAGAGTTGTCAGGGAAAACTTTAATCTCAGGCCAACATTGTATTACCGATTTAGTTAGCTGGGCTTAGTTTTATGTGTTATGAATTGAGCTAGGTGGGCTTATTTCTCACAGTACAGTGTTTGGCAATGAAGATGTTTCTTTTCTTGCCAAACTGCATTATAAATGAAACGAAGTTACTAAATTGTACAACATGTTAGATTGTACAAAGGAGGAAATTTTGAACTTGCTGTGATCTCCCGTGTTCTTATGAAAGCTACTCATTCCTTGAGCTGAACAGGCTTATTTCGCACAGTAGACTATTCGGCAATGAAGATGTTTGTTTTCTTAGCAAATGAAATGGAGCTAGAAAATTGTACAACTTGGTGGATTGTACAAAGGAATGAAGTTTGAACTTGCTGTGATCTACACTCATTGTAGGAAACCAACTCATTCCTGGAGCTGAACATGCTTATTTTGCACTACAGTGTTTGGCAATGAAGATGTTTCTTTTCTTACAGAACTACATTAGAAATGAAATGAAGCTAGTAAATTTTACAACTTGTTAGATTGTACAAACCAGGAATGTTTTAACTTGCTGTCATCTACACTCTTTGTAGAAAAGCAACTCATTCCTAGATCATAACAAGCTTATTTAGCACAGTACAGTGTTCGGCAATGAAGATGTTTCTTTTCTTACTGAACTAGATTAGAAATGAAACGAAGCTACTTAACTGTACAACATGTTAGATTGTACAAATGAGGAAAGTTTGAACTTGCTGTGATCTACAATCTTTGCAGAAAAGCAACTCATTCCTAGAGTTGAACCAGCTTATTTCGCACAGTGCAATGTTTAGCAATGAAGATGTTTCTTTTCTTACCAAACTACATTATAAATGAAACGAAGCTACTAAATTGTAAAACTTGTAAGATTGTACAAAGGAGGAAAGTTAGAACTGGCTGTGATATACACTCTTCGTAGAAGATCAAGTGATTCCTAGAGTTGAAAAAGCTTATTTCGCACAGTACAGTGTTTGGCAATGAAGACGTTTCTTTCCTTACTGAACTATATTAGAAATGAAACGAAGCTAGTAAATTGTACAACTTGTTACATTTTACAAACTAGGAAAGTTTGAACTTGCTGTGATCTACACTTTTCATAGAAAAGCAACTCATTCCTAGAGCTGAAGAAGCTTATTTCGCAAAGTACAGTGTTGGTCAAAGTAGATGTTTCTTTTCTCACTGATCTACATTAGAAATGAAATGAAGCTGGTAATTTGTACAACTTATTAGATTATACAAACGAAAAAGTTTGAACTTGATGTGATCTACAATCTTCGTAGAAAAGCAACTCATTCCTAGAGATTAACAAGCTTATTTTGCACAGTACAGTGTTCGGCACTGAAGATGTTTCTTTTCTTACTGAACTAGACTAGAAATGAAACGAAGCTAGCAAATTGTACAACTTGTTAGATTTTACAAACGAGGAAAGTTTGAACTTGCTGTGATCTACACTGTTCGTAGAAAAGGAACTCATTCCTAGAGCTGAAAAAGCTTATTTTGCACGGTACAGTGTTCTGCAATGAAGATATTTCTTTTATTACCTAACTAGATTAGAAATGAAATGAAGCTAGAAAACTGTACAACTTGTTATATTGTAAAAACGAGGAAAGTTTCAACTTGCTGTGATCTACACTCTTCATAGAAAAGCAACTCATTCCTAGAGTTGAACAAGCTCATTTCTCACAGTACGGTGTTCAGGAATAAATATGTTTCTTTTCTTACCGAACTACATTAGTAATGAAATGAAACTGGAAATTTGTACAACTTGTTAGATTGTACAAACGAGGAAAGTTTGAACTTGCTGTGATCTACACTCTTTGTATAAATGCCACTCATTCCTAGAGTTGAACAAGCTTATTTCACACAGTATAGTGTTCGGTAATGAAGATGTTTCTTTTCTTACCAAATTACATTAGATATGAAACAAAGCTACTAAATTGTAGAACTTGTGCGATTGTACAAAGGAGGAAAGTTAGTACTGGCTGTGATCTACAATCTTCGTAGAAGAGCAT
Organism: Orientallactaga bullata; assembly: GCA_004027895.1. Taxonomy (NCBI): domain Eukaryota; kingdom Metazoa; phylum Chordata; class Mammalia; order Rodentia; family Dipodidae; genus Orientallactaga; species Orientallactaga bullata. The sequence continues at coordinate 103,906 of PVKW010001510.1, read as the reverse complement.
CTCATTCCTAGAGTTGAACAAGTTTATTTCACACAGTACAACGTTTGGCAATGAAGATGTTTCTTTTCTTACTGAACTACATTAGAAATGAAATGAAGGTAGGAAACTGTAAAACTTGTTAGATTGTACAAAGGAGGAAAGTTTGTACTTGCTGTGATCTACACTCTTCATAGAAAAGCAACTCATTCCTAGAGCTGACCTAGCTTATTTCGCACATTACAGTGTTCGGTACAGAAGATGTTTCTTTTCTTACCGATCTACATTAGAAACGAAATGAAGCTAGTATATTGTAGAAATTGTTAGATTGTACAAACGAGGAAAGTTTGAACTTGCTGTGATCTACACTCTTCGTAGAAAAGCAACTCATTCTTAGAGTCAAATAAGCTTATTTCGCACAGTACAGTGTTCGGCAATGAAGATGTTTCTATTCTTACCGAACTACATTAGAAATGAAATGAAGCTAGTATGTTGTACAACTTCTTAGATTGTACAAACGAGGAAAGTATGAATTTGCTTTGATCTACACTCTTCGTAGAAAAGCCACTCATTCCTAGAGTTGAACAAGCTTATTTCACACAGTAGAGTGTTCGGAAATGAAGATGTTCCTTTTCTTACTGATCTACATTAGAAATGAAAAGAAGTAGTAAATTGTGCAATTTGTTACATTGTACCAAGGAGGAAAGTTTTAACTGGCTGTGATCTACCCTCTTCCGAGAAAAGCAACTCATTCTTAGAGCTCAACAAGCTTATTTAGCAAAGTAGAGTGTTCAGCAATGAACATATTTCTTTTCTTATGGAACTACATTAGAAATGAAACAAATCTAGTAAATTGTAAAGCTTTTTAGATTGTACAAAAGGAGGAAAGTTAGAACTGGCTGTGATCTAGACTCTTCGTAGAAAAGCAACTCATTCCTAAAGCTGAACAAGCTTATTTTGCACAGTACAGTGTTCAGGAATGAAGATGTTTCTTTTCTTACCGAACTACATTAGAAATGAAACGAATCTATTATTTCATAAAACTTGTTATATTTTACATACTAGGAAAGTTTGAAGTTGCTGTGATCTACACTCTTCGTAGAAAAGCAACTCATTCCTAGAGCTGAACCAGCTTATTTGGCACAGTACAGGGTTCCGAAATGAAGATATTTCTCTTCTTACCGATCTACATTAGAAATGAAATGAAGCCAGTAAATTGTACAGCTTGTTAGATTGTACAAATGAGGCAAGTTTGAACTGGCTGTGATCTACACTCTTCGTAGAGAAGCAAGTCATTCCTAGCGCTGAATAAGCAAAATTCACACAGTACTATGTTCGGCAATGAAGATGTTTCTTATCTTACCGAACTAGATTAGAAATAAAATGAAGTTGGACATTTTACAATTTGTCATGTTTTACAAACGAGGAAAGTTTGAACTTGCTGTGATCTACACTTTTCGTAGAAAAGCAACTAATTCCTAGAGCTGAACAAGCTCATTTCACACAGTACAGTGTTCAGCAATGAAGATGTTTCTTTTCTTGCTAAACTATATTAGAAATGAAACGCAGCTACTAAATTGTAAAACGTGTTAGATTTTACAAACGAGGAAAGTTTGAACTTGCTGTGATGTATACTCTTCATAGAAAAGCCACTCATTCGTAGAGTTGAACAAGCCTATTTCGCACAGTAGAGTGTTCGGAAATGAAGATGTTGCTTTTCTTACCGATCTACATTAGAAATGAAACGAAGTAGTAAATTGTACAACTTGTTAGATTTTACAAAGGAGGACACTTTGAACTGGCTGTGATCTACACTCTTCCTAGAAAAGCAACTCATTCTTAGAGCTGAATAAGCCTATTTTGCACAGTACAGTGTTCGGCAATGAAGATGTTTCTTTTCTTGCCGAACTACATTAGAAATGAAACGAAGCTGATACTTTGTAAAACTGGTTAGATTGTATAAACCAAGGAAGTTTGAACTTGCTGTGATCTACATTCTTCGTAGAAAAGCCACTCATTCCTAGAGTTGAACAAGTTTACTTCACACAGTACAGTGTTCGGCAATGAACATATTTCTTTTCTTGCCAAACTATATTAGAAATAAAATGAAGGTAGTAAATTTTGCAAATTGTTAGATTGTACAAACTGGAAAGATTGAACTTGCTGTGATCTACACTCTTCGTAGAAAACCAACTCATTCCTAGAGCTGAACAAGCTTATTTCGCACAGTACAGTGTTTGGCAATGAAGATGTTTCTTTTCTTGCCAAACTACATTAGAAATGAAATGAACCTACTAAATTGTACAACTTGTTAGAATGTACAAAGGAGGAAAGTTAGAACTGGCTGTGATCTACACTCTTCTTAGAAAAGCAACTCATTCCTACAGCTGAACAAGTTTATTTCCCACAGTACCGTGTTTGGTAATGAAGATGTTTTTATTCTTACCAAACTCCATTAGAAGTGAAGTGAAGCTGGTAGTTTGTACAACTTGTTGGATTGTACAAACGAGGAAAATTTGAACTTAATATGTTCTACACTCTTTGTAGAAAAGCAACTCATTCCTAGAGCTGAACAAGCTTATTTCCCACAGTACACTATTCGGCAATATACTTGTTTCTTTTCTTACCGAACTACATTAGAAATGAAATGAAGCTAATAAATTGTACAACTTGTCAGACTGTATAAGCAAGGAAAGTTTGAACCTGTTGTGATCTACCCTCTTCGTAGAAGAGCAACTCATTTCTAGAGCTTACGTAGCTTATTTTGCACAGTATAGTGTTAGGCAATGAAGATGTTTCTTTTCTTACAGAACTACATGAGAAATGAAATGAAGCTAGTAAATTGTACAACTTGGTATATTGTACAAAAGGAGGAAAGTTAGAACTAGCTGTGATCTACACTGTTCGTAGAAGAGCAACTCATTTCTATAGCTGACCAAATTTATTTCGCACAGTACACTGTTTGTCAATGATGATCTTTCTTTTCTTACTGAACTTCCTTAGAAATGAAACGAAGCTCATAAATTTTACAACTTGTTAGATTTTAAAAACGAGGAAAGTTTGAACTTGCTGTGATCTACACTCTTCATAGAAAAGCAACTCATTCCTAGAGTTGAACAAAATTATTTCACACAGTACAGTGTTTGGCAATGAAGATGTTTCTTTCCGAACTACATTATAAATGATGTGATCCTAGTAAAACGTGCAAATTGTTAGATTGTACAAATGAGCAAAATTTGTACTTGCTGTGATCTCTACTCTTCGTAGAAAAGCAACTCATTCCTGGTGCTGAACAAGCCTATTTCACACATTACAGTGTTCGGCAATGAAGATGTTTCTTTTCTTACTGAACTACATTAGAACTGAAGCAAAGCTGGTACTTTATAACACTTGTTAGATTGTACAAACGAGGAAAATTTGAACTTGCTGTGATCTACACTCTTCATAGAAAAGCAACTCATCCCTAGAGCTGAACAACCTTATTTCGCACAGTACAAGTGTTCAGCAATGTAGATGCTTCTTTTCTTACCGAACTTCACTAGAAATGAGAGGAAACTAGTAAATTGTACATGTTGTTAGATTGTAGAAAGGAGGAAAGTTTGAACTTGCTATGATCTACACTTTTGGTAGAATAGCAACTCATTCCTAGACCTGAACAAGCTTATTTCACACAGTATAGTTTTTGGAAAAGAAGATGTTTCTTTTCTTACTGATATACATTAGAAATGAAATGAAGCTAGTATATTTTACAAGTTGTTAGATTGTACAAAGGAGGAAAGTTTGAACTTGCTGTGATCTGCACTCTTCGTAAAAAAAAAAAAAAAAACAACTCTATTCCTATAGTTTAACAAGCTTATTTCACACAGTACTGTGTTCAGCAAGGAAGATGTTCCTTTCCTTCCCGATCTACATTAGAAATGAAATGAAGTAGCAAATTGTAAAAATTGTTAGATTGTACTAAGGAGGAAAGTTTGAACTGGCTGTGATCTACACTCTTCATCGAATAGCAACTCTTTCCTAGAGCTGAACAAGCTTATTACGCACAGTACAGTATTTGGCAATGAGGATGTTTCTTTTCTTACCGAACTACATTAGAAATGAAATGAAGCTACTAAATTGTACAACTTGTCAGATTGTACAAACGAGGAAAGTCTGAACCTTTTGTGATCTACACTGTTGGTAGAAGAGCAACTCATTTCTAGAGCTGACCTAGCTTATTTCCCACAGTACAGTGATTGGCAATGAAGATGTTTCTTTTCTTACAGAACTACATTTGATATGAGACGAAGCTAGTAAATTGTACAACTTGGTAGATTGTACAAAATGAGGAATGTTAGAACTGACTGTGATCTACACTCTTCGTAGAAGAGCAACTCATTTCTAGAGCTGACGTAGCTTATTTCGCACAATACAGTGATCGGCAATGAAGATGTTTCTTTTCTTACCGAACCTCATTTGAAATGAAACGAAGCTACTATATTGTACAACTTGTTAGATTGTACAAAGGAGGAAAGTTTGAACGGGCTGTGATCTACACTCTTCGTAGAAAAGCAACTCATTCCTAGAGCTGAACCAGCTTATTTGGCACAGTACAGTGTTTGGAAATGAAGATGTTTCTTTTCTTACCGAACTACATTAGAAATGAAATGAACCTACTAAATTGTACAACTTGTTAGATTGTACAAAGGAGGAAAGTTAGAACTGGCAGTGATCTACACTCTTCATAGAAAAGCAACTCCTTCCTGGTGCTGAACAAGCCTATTTCATACATTACAGTGTTTGGCAATGAAGATGTTTCTTTTCTTACCAAACTACATTACAACTGAAGCAAAGCTGGTACTTTATAACACTTGTGAGATTGTACAAACGAGGAAAATTTGAACTTGCTGTGATCTACACTCTTCGTGGAAAAGCAACTCATTCCTAGAGCTGAACAACCTTATTTCACACAGTACAGTGTTCGGCAATGTAGATGTTTCTTTTCTTACCGAATTACATTAGAAATGAAATGAAGCTAGTAAATTGTACATGTTGTTAGATTTTACAAACGAGGAAATTTTGAACTTGCTGTGACCTACACTTTTGGGAGAAAAGCAACTCATTCCTAGAGCTGAACAAGCTTATTTCACACAGTACAGTGTTCAGAAATGTAGATGTTTCTTTTCTTACCGAGGTACATTAGAAATGATACGATGCCAGTAAACTGTACAACTTGTTAGATTTTACAAACGAGGAAAGTTTGTACTTCGTGTGATCTACACTCTTCGTAGAATAAAACTCATTCCTAGAGCTGAACAAGCCTATTTCGCACAATACAATGTTCAGCAATGAAGATGTTTCTTTTTTTACCAAACTACATTAGAAATGTACCAAAGCTGGTACATTGAACAACTTGTTAGATTGTACAAACGGGGAAAATTTGAACTTGCTGTGATCTACACTCTTTGTAGAAATGCAACTCATTCCTACAGCTGCACAAGCTTATTTCACACAATACAGTGTTTGGCAATGTAGATGTTTCTTTTCTTACCGAACTACATTAGAAATGAAACAAAGCTAGTGAATTGTACATGTTGTTAGATTGTACAAATGAGGAATGTTTGCACTTCCTGTGATCTACACTTTTGGTATAAAAGCAACTCGTTCCTAGAGCTGAACAATCTTATTTCGCACAGTACAGTGTTCGGCAAATAAGATGTTTCTTTTCTTACCAAACTACATTAAAAATGAAATGAAGCTAGTGTACTGTTCAACTTGTTAGATTGTACAAACGAGGAAAGTTTGAACTTGCTGTGATCTACAATATTCGTAGAACAGCAACTCATTCCTAGAGTTGAACAAGCTTATTTCGCACAGTAGAGTGTTTGGCAATGAAGATGTTGTTTTCTTACCAAACTACATTAGAAAGGAAACAGAGCTAGTAAATTGTACAACTTTTTGGATTGTACAAAGCAATGAAGTTTGAACTTGCTGTGATCTCCCGTGTTCGTAGGAAAGCAAGTCATTCCTAGAGCTGAACAGGCTTATTTCGCACAGTAAAGTGTTCAGCAATGAAGATATTTCCTTTCCTACCAAAGTATGTTAGAAATGAAAAGAAGCCAGCCAATTATACAACTTGTTAGATTGTACAAACGAATGAAGTTTGAACTTGCTGTGACCTACACTCTTCGTAGGAAAGCGACTCACTCCTAGAGCTGAACAGGCTTATTTCGCACAGTACAGTGTTTGGCAATGAAGATGTTTGTTTTCTTACCAAAATACATGAGAAATGAAATGCCGCTACAAAATTGTACAACTTGTTGGATTGTACAAAGGAATAAAGTTTGAACTTGGTGTGATCTACAGTCTTCATAGGGAATCAACTCATTCCTAGCGCTGAACAAGCTTATTTCACACAGGGCTGTGTTCAGCAATGATGATGTTTCTTTTCTTACCAAACTACATTAGAAATGAAACAAAACTACTAAATTATACAACTTGTTAGATTGTACAAACAATAAAAGTTTGAACTTGCTCTGATCTCCAGTGTTCCTAGGGAAGCAACTCATTCGTAGCGCTGAACAGGCTGATGTTGCACAGTACAGTGTTCGGCAATGAAAATGTTGCTTTCCTTCCCAAACTACCTTAGAAATGAAATGAAGTTACTAAATTGTATAAATTGTTACATTGTACAAACGAGGAAAGATTGAACTTGCTGTGATCACCCGTGTTCGCATGAAAGCAACTCATTCCGAGAGGTGAACAGGCCTATTTCGGACATTACAGTGTTCGTAAATGAAGATGTTTCTTTCCTACCAAAATGTATTAGAAATGAAAGAAAGGTACTAAATTGTACAACTTGTGGATTGTACAAAGGAATGAAGTTTGAACTTGCTGTGATCTACAATCTTCATAGAAAACCAACTCATTCCTAGTGCTGAACAAGGTTATTTTGCACAGGGCTGTGTTCAGCAATGAAGATGTTTCTTTTCTTACCAAAGTACATTAGAAATGAAAAGAAGATCCTGAATTGTACAACTTGTGATCTACACTCTTCGTAGAAATGCAACTCATTCGTACAGCTGCACAAGCTATTTCACATAATACAGTGTTTGGCAATGAAGATGTTTCTTTTCTTACAAAACTACATTAGAAATGAAAAGAAGCTAGTAATCTGTCCAACTTAATTGATTGTACAAACAAGGAAAGTTTGAAATTGCTGTCATCTCCTGTGTTCGTAAGAAAGCAACTCATTCCTAGAGCTGAACAGGCTTATTTCACACAGTACAATGTTCAGCAATGAAGATGTTTCATTTCTAACCAAACTACATTAGAAATGAAACGAAGTTGCTAAATTGTACAACTTCTTTGATTGAACAAAGGAATGAAATTTGAACTTCCTGTGATCTGCCATGTTTGTAGGATTGCAACTCATTCCTAGAGCTGAACAAGCTTATTTCACACGGGACGGTGTTCAGCAATGAAGATGTTTCTTTTCCTACCAAACTATGTCAGAAATGAAAAGAAACTAGCAAATTATAGAACTTGTTAGATTGTACAAACGAATGAAATTTTAACTTGCTGTGACCTCCACTCTTCATAGGAAAGCAACTCACTCCTACAGCTGAACAGGCTTATTTTGCACAGTACAGTGTTTGGCAATGAAGATTTTTCTTTTCTTACCAAACTACATTAGAAATGAAATGAAGTTACTAAATTGTACAACTTGGTAGATTGTACAAACGAGGAAAGTTGGACCATGCTGTGATCTCCCATGTTTGTATGACAGTAAGTCATTCCTAGAGCTGAACAGGCTTATTTTGCACAGTACAGTGTTCGGCAATGAAGATGTTTCTTTCCTTACCAAACTACGTTAGAAATGAAATGAAGCTACAAAATTGTACAACTTGTTGGATTGTACTAAAGAATGAAGTTTGAACTTGCTGTGATCTACACTCTTTGTAGGAAAACAACTCATTACTAGAGTTCAACAAGCTTATTTCACACAGGAGAGTATTCAGCAATGAAGATGTTTCTTTTCTTACCAAAGTACATTAGAAATGAAAAGAAGTTCCTAAATTGTAACAACTTATTAGATTGTACAAATGAGGAAAGTTTAAACTTGCTGTGATCTCCCGTGTTTGTAGGAAAGCAACTCATTCCTGTAGCTGAACAGGCTTAATTGTGCACAGTACAGTGTTCGGCAATGAAGACATTTCTTTTCTTACCAAACTACATTAGAAATGAAAACAAGCTAGCAATTTGTACAACTTATTAGATTGTACATATGAGGAAAGTTTGAACTTGCTGTGATCTCCCATGTTCGTAGGAAAGCAACTCATTCCTAGAGCTGAACAGGCTTATTTCACACAGTACAGTGCTCGGGAATGAAGATGTTTCTTTTCTTGCCAAACTACATTACAAATGAGACGAAGTTACTAAATTGTACAACTTGTTAGATTGTACAAACGAGGAAAGTTTGAACTTGCTGCAATCAACACTCATCATAAGAGCAACTGATTCCAAGAGCTGAACAAGCATGCTTCACACAGTACAGTGTTCGGCAACGAAGATGTTTCTTTTCTAACGAAACTACTTTAGAAATGAAACGAGTCTACTACATTGCACATCTTGTTATATTTTATAAACAAGGATAGTTTGAACTTGTTGCAATCAAACCTTTTAGTATGAGATCAACTCATTCTGAGAGCTAAGCAAGCTTATTTCACACACAACTTGGTTCGGCAATGAAGATGTTTCTTTTCTAACAAAACTACATTAGAAATGAAACGAATCTACTAACTTGCACACCTTGTTATATTGTACAAACGAGGAAAGTATGAAATTGCTGCAATCAACCCTCTTCGTACAAAAGCAACTCATTCCAAGAGCTGATCTAACTGATTTCACACAGTACAGTGTTCAGCAATGAAGATGTTTCTTTTCAAAGGAAACAACTTTAGAAATGAAATGAATCTACTATGTTGTACATCTTGTTAGATTGTACAAACGAGGGTAGTTTGAACTTGGTGCAATCAACACTCTTGGTACAAAATCAAATGATTCCAAGAGCTAAACAAGCTTATTTCACACCAATATGGTTTGGCAATGAAGACGTTTCTTTTCTAATGAAACTACAATAGAAATGAAACGAATCTACTAACTTGCACACCTTGTTAGATTTTACAAACGAGGAAAGTTTGAACTTGCTGCAATCAACACTAATCGTAAGAAGCAACTGAATCCAAGAGCTGAACAAGCATGTTTCACACAGTATAGTGTTCGGCAATGAAGATGTTTCTTTTCTAACTAAACTACTTTAGAAATGAAATGAGTCTACTAAATTCCACATCTTGTTAGATTATACAAACGAGAATCGTTTGAACTTGCTGCAATCAAACCTGTTCGTATGAGAGCAACTCATTCTGAGAGCTAAGCAAGCTTATTTCACACACAATATGGTTTGGCAATGAAGATGTTTCTTTTCTATTGAAATTAAATTAAAATGAAACGAATCTACTAACTTGCACAACTTGTTAGATTTTTCCAGACAAGGAAAGTTTGAACTTGCTGCAATCAAACCTCTTTGTATGAAAACAACTCATTCCGAGAACTAAACAAGCATATTTCACATAATACTGTGTTTGGCAATGAAGATGTTTCTTTTCAAAGGAAACAACTAAAGAAATGAAACGAATCTACTAAGTTGTACATCTTGTTAGATTGTACAAACGAGGTTAGTTTGAACTTGCTGCAATCAATGCTCTTCATACGAAAGCAACTAATTCCAAGAGGTGAACAAACATGCTTCACACAGTACAGTGTTCGACAAAGAAGATGTTACTTTTCTAATGAAACTACTTTAGAAATGAAATGAGTCTACTAAATTGCACATCGTGTTAGATTATACAAACGAGAATAGTTTGAACTTGCTGCAATCAAACCTGTTCATATGAGAGCAACTAATTCTGAGAGCTAAGCAAACTTATTTCACACACAACTTGGTTCGGCAATGAAGATGTTTCTTTTCTAATGAAACTACATTAGAAATGAAATGAATCTACTAACTTACACACCTTGCTAGATTGTACAAACGAGGAAAGTTTGAAACTGCTGAAATTAACCCTCTTAATATGAAAGCAACTCATTCTGAGAACTAAACAAGCTTATTTCACACAATACTGTGTTTGGCAATGAACATATTTCTTTCAAAGGAAACAACTTTAGAAATGAAACGAATCTACAAAGTTGTACATCTTGTAAGATTATACAAACTAGGTAAGTTTGAACTTGCTGCATTCAACACTCTTCGTACAAAATCAACTAATTCCAAGAGCAGAACAAGCTTATTTCATACAGTACAGTGTTTGGCAATGAAGATGTTTCTCTTCTAACGAAACTACTTTAGTCATGACACAAATCTACTAAGTTGTACATATTGTTAGATTTTGCAAACGAATAATGTTTGAACTTGGTATAATCAACACTCTTCGTATGAAAGCAACTCATTCCAAGAGCTGAACTAGCTGATTTCACACAGTACAGTGTTTGGCAATGAAGATGTTTCTTTTCTAAAGAAATGAAACTACTAACTTGCACACCTTTTTAGATTGTACAAATGAGGAAAGTTTGAACTTGCTGCAATCTACCCTCTTTGTATGAAAGCAAGTAATTCTGAGAACTAAACAAGCTTAATTCACAAAATACCATGTTTGGCAACAAAGATGTTTCTTTTCAAAGGAACCTACTTTAGAAATGAAACGAATCTACTAAGTTGTACATCTTGTAAGATTATACGAACAATGAAAGTTGAACTTGCTACAATCAACACACATCGTACAAAAACTACTCATTCCAAGAGCAGAACAAGCGTATTTCACAGAGTATGGTATTAAATAATGAAGATGTTTCTTTTCTAACGAAACTACTTTAGAAATGAAATTAATCTACTAAGTTGTAAATATTATTAAATTGTGCAAATGAGGAAAGTTTCAACTTGGTGTAATCAACAGTGTTTGTACAAAAGCAAATTATTCCAAGAGATCAACTGTCTGATTTCACACAGTACAGTGTTCGGCAATGAACATGTTCCTTTTCTAACAAAACTACTTTAGAAATTAAACGAATCTACTAAGGTGCACATGTTGCCAGATTGTACAAACAAGGAAAGTTTGAACTTGCTGAAATCAACACTCGTCGTACAAAAGCTACTCATACCCAGAGCTGAACAAGCTTATTTCACACAGTACAGTGGTCAGCAATGAACATGTTTCTTACGTACCAAACTACATTAGAAATGAAACGAAGCTACTAAATTGTACAACTTCTTAGATTGTACAAACGAGGAAAGTTTGAACTTGCTGTGATCACACGTGTTCCTACAAAAGCAACGCGTTCCTAGAGCTGAACAGGCTTATTTCGCAGAGGACAGTGTTTGGCAATGAAGATGTTTCTTTTCTTAACAAACTACATTAGAAATGAAACGAAGCTGCTAAATTATACAAACTGCTGGATTGTACAAAGGAATGAAGATTGAACTTGCTGTGATCTACACTCTTCGTAGGAAAGCAACTCATTCCTAGAGCTGAACAAGCTTATTTCGCACAGTAGAGTGTTCGGCAATGATGATGTTTCCTTTTCTTATCAAAGTACATTACAAATGAAAGGAAGCTACTAAATTGTACAACTTGATGTATTGTACAAACGGATGAAGTTTGGACTTCCTGTCATCTACACACTTCGTAGCAAAGCAACTCATTCCGATAGCACAAAAAACTTATCTCGCACAATACATTGTTTGGAAATGAAGATGTTTCTTTTCTTACCAAACTACATTAGAAATGAAATGAAGCTAGTAAATTGTACAACTTGTTGGATTATATAAACGAATGAAGTTTGAACTTGCTGTGATCTACAATCTTCATAGGAAACCAACTCATTCCTAGAGCTGAACAAGCTTATTTCGCACAATACTGTGTTTGGCAATAAAGATGTTTCTTTTCCTAAAAAAATACATTAGAAATGAAAGAAAGGTACTAAATTGTACAACTTGTTAGATTGTACAAATGAGGAAAGTTTGAACTTGCTGTGATCTACACTCTTCGAAGGAAAGCAACTCATTCCTAGAGCTGAACAAGCTTATTTTGCACAATACTGTGTTCAGCAATGAAGATGTTTCTTTTCTTACCAAACTACATTAGAAATGAAACAAAACTACTAAATTATACAACTTGTTAGATTGTACAAATGAGGAAAGTTTGAACTTTCTGTGATCTCCCGTGTTCGTAGGGAATCAACTCATCCCTAGAGCTGAACAGGCTGATTTCCCACAGTCCAGTGTTCGGCAATAAAGATGTTGCTTACCTTGCCAAACTGCATTAGAAATGAAATGAAATTACTAAATTGTACAAATTGTTACATTGTACAAACGAGGAAAGATTGAATTTGCTGTGATCGCCTGTGTTCGCACGAGAGCAACTAATTCCAAGAGGTGAACAGGCTTATTTCGGACAGTACAGTGTTCGGCAAAGAAGATGTTTCTTTTATTGCAAAACTACATTTAAAATGAAACGAAGTTATTAAATTGTACAACTTGTTGGATTGTACAAAGGAATGAATATGGAACTTGCTCTGATCTACACTATTCATAGGAAAGCACCTCATTCCTAGAGGTGAACAAGCTTATTTCACACAGTACAGTGTTCGTAAATGAAGATGTTTCTTTTCCTACCAAAATACATTAGAAATGATGGCAAGCTACTAAATTGTACAGCTTTTTGGATTGTACAAAGGAATGAAGTTTGAACTTACTGTGATCTACACTCTTCATAGGAAACCAACTAGTTCTTAGAGCTGAGCAAGCTTATTTCTCACAGGGCCGTGTTTGGCAATGAAGATTTTCGTTTCTTGCAAAAATACATTAGAAATGAAACAAAGTTCCTAAATTGTAATTTGTACAATTTGTTAGATTGTACAAACGAGGAAAGTTTGAACTTGCTGTGATCTCCTGTGTTCGTACGAAAGCAACTCGTTCCTAGAGCTACACAGGCTTATTTCTCACAGTACAATGTTCAGCAATGAAGATGTTTCTTTTCTAACCAAACTACATTAGAAATTAAATGAAGTTGCTAAATTGTACAACTTCTTCTATTGCACAAAGGAATGAAATATGAACTTGCTGTGATCTAAACTCTTTGTAGGAAAGCAACTCATTCCTAGAGCTGAACAAGCTTATTTCGCACAGTAGAATGTTTGGCAATGAAGATGTTTGTTTTCTTACCAAACTACATTAGAAAGGAAATGGAGCTACTAAATTGTACAACTTTTTGGATTGTACAAAGGAATGAAGTTTGAACTTGCACTGATCTACACTCTTTGTAGGAAAGCAACTCATTCCTAGCGCTGAACAAGCTTATTTTGCACAGAGCTGTGTTCAGCAAAGAAGATGTTTCGTTTCCTACCAAAGTACGTTAGAAATGAAAAGAAGCTAGCCAATTATACAACTTGTGAGATTGTACAAACGAATGAAGTTTGAACTTGCTGTAACCTACACTCTTCGTAGGAAAGCAACTCACTCCTAGGGCTGAACAGGCTTATTTCGCACAGTACAGTGTTCGGCAATGAAGATGTTTGTTTTCTTACCAAAATACATGAGAAATGAAATGCACCTACAAAATTGTACAGCTTGTTGGAATGTACAAAGGAATGAAGTTTGAACTTGCTGTGATGTACACTTTTCGTAGGAAAACAAATCATTCCTAGAACTGAACAAGCTTATTTCGCACAGGGAATGAAGATGTTTCTTTTCTTACCAAACTACATTAGAACTGAAACGGAGCTACTAAATTATACAACGTGTTGGATTGTACAAAGGAATGAAGTTTGAAGTGGCTGTGATCTACACTCTTCATAGGAAAGAAACTCATTCCTAGAAATGAACAATCTTATTTCGCTCAGTAGAGTGTTCAGAAATGAAGATGTTTCCTTTCTACCGAACTACATTAGAAATGAAACGAAGTTACTAAATTGTACAACTTGTTAGATTGTACAAACGAGGAACATTGGACCGTGCTGTGATCTCCCGTGTTAGTTCGAAAGCAAGACATTCCTAGACCTGAACAGGCTTATTTTGCACAATACAGTGTCGGCAATGAAGATGTTTCTTTTCTTACCAAACTACGTTAGAAATAAAATGAAGCTACAAATTGTCCAACTTGTTGGATTGTACAAAAGAATGAAGTTTGAACTTGCTGTGATCTACACTCTTCATAGGAAAACAACTCATTCCTAGAGCTCAACAAACTTATTTCGCACAGGAGAGTGTTCAGCAATGAAGATGTTTCTTCTCTTACCAAAGTACATTAGAAATGAAAAGAAGTTCCTAAATTGTACAACTTGTTAGATTGTACAAACAAGGAAAGTTTTAACTTGCTGTGATCTCCCGTGTTTGTAGGAAAGCAAGTCATTCCTATAGCTGAATAGGCTTAATTGTGCACAGTACAGTGTTTGGCATGGAGATGTTTCTTTTCTTATCAAACTATATTAGAAATGAAAACAAGCTAGTAATTGTACAACTTATTGGGTTGTACAAATGAGGAAAGTTGAACTTGCTGTGATCTCCTATGTTCATAGGAAAGCAACTCATTCCTACAGCTGAACAGGCTTATTTGGCACAGTACAGTGCTCGGGAATGAAGATGTTTCTTTTCTTGCCAAACAACATTACAAATGAAATAAAGTTACTAAATTGTACAACTTGTTAGATTGTAAAAACGAGGAAAGTTTGAACTTTCTGTGATCTCCCGTGTTCGTACGAAAGCAACTCATTCCTTGAGCTAAACAGGTTTATTTCACACAGTACAGTGTTTGGCAATGAAGATGTTTCTTTTCTTATCAAACTATATTAGAAATGAATAGAACCTGCTAAATTGTAAAACTTGTTGGATTGTACAAACGAATGACGTTTGAACTGGCTGTGATCTATACTCTTTGTACGAAAGCAACTCATTCCTAGAGCTGAACAGGCTTATTTCACACAGTACAGTGTCCGGCAATGAAGATGTTTCTTTCCTTGCCAAACTACATTAGAAATGAAACAAAGTTACTAAATTGTACAACTTGTTAGATTGTACAAACAAGGAAAGATTGAACTTGCTGTGATCTCCCGTGTTCATACGATAGCAACTCACTCGTACACCTGAACAGTCTTATTTCGCACAGTACAGTGTTCGGCAATTGAAGATGTTTCTTTGATTACCAAACTACATTAGAAATGAATCGAAGCTACTATATTGTACAACTTGTTAGATTGTACAAATGAGGAAAGTTTGTACTTGCTGTGAGCTACACTCTTAGTAGAAAAGTAACTCATTCCTAGAGCTGAAAAATCTTATTTAACACAGTACAGTGTTCAGCAATGAAGGTGTTTCTTTTCTTACCAAACTATATTAGAAATGTAATGAAGCTACTAAATTGTCCAACTTTGTTGGATTGTACAAACGAGGAAACTTTGAACATGCTGTGATTTACACTCTGCATAGAAAATCAACTCATTCCTAGAGTTGAACAAGCTAATTTTGCACAGTACAGTGTTCGGTAATGAAGATGCTTCTTTTCTTACCGAACTACATTAGAAATGAAACGAAGCTACTAAATTGTACAACTTGTAAGATTGTACAAAGGAGGAAAGTTAAAACTGGCTCCGGTCTACACACTTTGTAGAAGAGCAACTCATTCCTAGAGTTGAACTAGCTTTTTTCCCACTGTACAGTGTTTGGCAATGAAGATATTTCTTTTCTTACCGAACTACATTAGAAATGAAACGAAGCTAGCAAATTGTACATCTTGTTAGTTTGTACAAACGAGGAATGTTTGAAGTTGCTGTGATCGACATACTTCATAGAAAAGCAACTCATTCCTAGACTTGAACAAGCTTATTTCGCACAGTACAGTGTTCGGAAAGAAGATATTTCTTTTTGTACCGAACTACATTACAAATGAAATGGGCTAGGAAATTGTACAACTTGACAGACTGTACAAACGAGGAAAGTTTGAACTTTCTGTAACCTACACTCTTCATAGAAAAGCAACTCATTCCTAGAGCTGGACAAGCTTATTTCGCACAGTATAGTGTTCGGTACTGAAGATGTGTCTTTTCTTGCCAAACTACATTACAAATGAAATGAAGCAACTAAATTGTACAATTTTTAGATTGTACAACCGAGGAAAGTTTGAACTTGCTGTGATCTCCCTTGTTCGTATGAAAGCAACTCATTCCTAGAGCTGAACAGGCTTATTTTGCACAGTACAGTGTTCGGAAAGAAGATATTTCTTTTTGTACCGAACTACATTACAAATGAAATGAGGCTAGGAAATTGTACAACTTGACAGACTGTACAAACGAGGAAAGTTTGAACTTGCTGTGATCTCGCGTGTTCGTACAATAGCAACTCATTCCTACAGCTGAACAGTCTTATTTCGCACAGTACAATGTTCAGCAGTAAAGATGTTTCTTTTCTTACCAAACTACATTAGAAATGAAATGAAAATGCAAAATTTTACAACTTGTTGGATTGTACAAAAGAATGAAGTTTGACCTGGCTGTGATTACACTCTTCGTAGGAGAGCAAATCATTCCTAGAGCTGAACAGGCTTATTTCACACAGTACAGTGTTCGGCAATAAAAATGTTTCTTTCATTGCCAAAGTACGTTAGAAATGAAACGAAGCTGCAAAATTTTAAAACTTGTTGGATTGTACAGACAAATGAAGTTTGAACTTTTATGAACTACACTCTTCTTAGGAAAGCAACTCATTCCTAGAGCTGAACAAGCTTATTTCGCACCGTACAGTGTTCAGCAATGAAGATCTTGCTTTTCTTACCGATCTACAGTAGAAATGAAACAAAGCTAGTAAATTGTACAACTTGTTAGATTGTACAAATGAGGAAAGTTTGAATTTGCTGTGATCTCCGGTGTTTGCACAAAAGCAACTCATTCCTAGAGCTGAACAGGCTTATTTCGCACAGTACAGTGTTTGGCAAAGAAGATGTTTCTTTTCTTACCAAATTACATTAGAAATGAAATGAAGCTGCTAAATTGTAAAACTTGTTGGATTGTACAAACGAATGAAGTTTGGACTGGCTGTGATCTACACTCTTCGCATGAAAAAAATTTCATTCCTAGAGCTGAACAGGCTTATTTTGCACAGTACAATGTTCGTGAATGAAGATGTTTCTTATCTTACCAAACTACATTAGGTATGAAACGAAGCTCTTAAATTGTACAACTTGTATGATTGAACTTTCTGTGATCTACACTGTTCGTGGGAAACCAACTCATTCCTAGAGCTGAATAATCTTATTTCGCACACGGCTGTGTTCGGCACTGAACATGTTTCTTTTCTTGCCAAACTACATTAGAACTGAAACAAAGCTCCTAAATTGTAAAACTTGTTAGATTGTTCAAACAAGTAAAGTTTGTACTTGCTGTGATCACCCCTGTTAATAGGAAAGCAACTCATTCCTAGAGCTGAACAGGCTTATTTCACAAGGTACAGTGTTCGGCAATGAAGATGTTTCTTTTATTACCAAACTACATTAGAAATGAAACGAAGCTAGAAAATTATACAACTTGCTATATAGTACAAAAGGAGGAAAGTTAGAACTGGCTGTGATGTACAATCTTCGTAGAAGAGAAACTCATTTCTAGAGCTGACTTAGCTTATTTCACACAGGACAGTGTTTGGCAATGAAGATGTTTCTTTTCTTACCGAACTATATTAGAAATGAAACAAAACTTGTAAAATGTACAACTTGTTAGATTGTACAAACCAGGAATGTTTGAACTTCCTGTGACCTACACTCTTGGTAGAAAAGCAAGTCATTCCTAGAGCTGAACAAGCTTATTTCACACAGGAAGTTTTCAGCAATGAACATGTTTCTTTTCTTACTGAACTACATTAGAAATTAAACAAAGCTTATATATTGTACAACTTCTTTGATTGTACAACCGAGGAAAGTTTGAACTTGCTGTGGTCTCCCGTGTTCGTATGAAAGCAACTCATTCCTAGAGTTGAACATGCTTATTTCGCACAGTACAGTGTTCGGTAATGAAGATGATTCTTATCTTACCGAACTACATTAGAAATGAAACGAAGCTACTAAATTGTACAATGTTGTTAGATTGTACAAACGAGGAAACTTTGAACATGCTGTGATTTACACTCTGCATAGAAAATCAACTCATTCCTAGAGTTGAACAAGCATATTTTGCACAGTACAGTGTTCGGTAATGAAGATGTTTCTTTTCTTACCGAACTACATTAGAAATGAAACGAAGCTACTAAATTGTACAACTTGTTAGATTGTACAAAAGAGGAAAGTTAGAACTGGCTGTGCTCTACACTCTTTGTAGAAGAGCAACTCATTCCTAGAGTTGAACTAGCTTTTTTCCCACTGTACAGTGTTTGGCAATGAAGATGTTTCTTTTCTTACGGAACTAAATTAGAAATGAAAATAAGCTAGTAAATTGTACAACTTGTTAGACTGTACAAACCAGGAATGTTTGGACTTGCTGTGATCTACCCTCTTCATAGAAAAGCAACTCATTCCTAGAGCTGAACAAACTTATTTCGCACAGTACAGTGTTTGGCAATGAAGATGTTTCTTTTCTTGCTAAACTACATTACAAATGAAACGAATTTACTAAATTGTACAACTTGTGAGATTGTACCATCGAGGAAAGTTTGAACTGGCTGTGATCTACACTCTTCGTAGGAAAGCAATTCATTCCTATAGCTGAACAGGCTTATTTCACACATTATAGTGCTCAGCAATGAAGATGTTTCTTACTGTGCCAAACTACATTAGAAATGAAAGGAAGTTCCTAAATTATACAACTTGTTAGATTTTAAAAAGGAGGAAAGATTGAACTTGCTGTGATTTCCCATGTTCGTATGAAAGCAACTCATTCCTAGAGCTAAACAGGCTTATTTCGCACAGTACACTGTTTGGCAATATACATGTTTCTTTTCCTACCAAAATAAATTAGAAATGAAATGAAGGTACTACATTGTACAACTTATTGGATTGTACAACGAATGAAGTTTAACTTGCTGTGACTTACTCTCTTCATAGGAAACCATCTCATTCATAGTGCTGAACAAGCTTATTTTTCACAGGGCTGTATTCGGAAATGAAGATGTTTCTCTTCTTACCAAAGTACATTAGTAATGAAAGAAAGTTCCTAAATTGTACAAATGAGGAAAGTTTGAGCTTGCTGTGATCTCCCGTGTTCGTACGAAAGTAACTCATTCCTAGAGTTGAACAGACTTATTTCTCACAGTACAGTGTTCGGCAATGAATGTTTCTTTCCGTGCCAATCTATAGTAGAAAAGAAAGGAAGTTACTTAATTGTATAACTTGTTAGATTGTACAAAGGAGGAAACTTTGAACTTGCTGTGATCTCCTGTGTTTGTACGATAGCAACTCATTCCTAGAGCTGAACAGTCTTGTTTTGCACAGTACAATGTTTGGCAATGAAGATATTTCTTTTTCTTAGCGAACTACATTAGAAATGAAATGAAGCTGTAAATTGTACATCTTGTTAGTTTGTACAAATGAGGAAAGTTTGAACTTGTTGTGATATACACTTTTCATAGAAAAGCAACTCATTCCTAGAGTTGAACAAGCTCATTTCACACAGTACAGTGTTTGGCAATGAAGATGTTTCTTTTCTTACCGAACTAAATTAGAAATGAAGCAAATCTACTTTAGTGTAAAACTTGTTAGTTTGTACAAAGGAGGAAAGTTTGAACTTGCTGTGATCTACACTTTTTTGTAGAAAAGCAACTCATTACTAGAGCTGAACAAGCTCATTTCGCACAGTACAGCGTTCAGAAAGAAGATGTTTCTATTGTTACCGAACTACATTAGAAATGAAACGAGGTTAGTAAATTATACAACTTGTTATATTGTACAACCGAGGAAAGTTTGAACTTGCTGTAATCTACACTCTTCGTTGAAAAGCAACTCATTCCTAGAGCTGAACAAGCATATTTCACACAGTACAGTGTTCGACAATGAAGATGTTTCATTTCTTCCCAAACTACATTAAAAATGAAACGAAGCTAATAAATTATACAACTTCTTAGATTGTACAAATGAGGAAAGTTTGAACTTGCTGTGATATCCCATGTTCGTATGAAATCAACTCATTCCTAGAGCTGAACAGGCTTATTTTACACAGTATAGTGTTCGGCAACGAACATGTTTCTTT
Organism: Orientallactaga bullata; assembly: GCA_004027895.1. Taxonomy (NCBI): domain Eukaryota; kingdom Metazoa; phylum Chordata; class Mammalia; order Rodentia; family Dipodidae; genus Orientallactaga; species Orientallactaga bullata. The sequence continues at coordinate 83,677 of PVKW010001510.1, read as the reverse complement.
TCGTGCCAATCTACATTACAAAGGAAACGAAGTTACTTAATTGTAAAACTTTTTAGATTGTACAAAGGAGGAAACTTTGAACTTTCTGTGATCTATGTGTTCGTATGATAGCAAGTCGTTCCTAGAGCTGAACAGGCTTATTTCGCACAGTACAGTGTTCGGCAATGAAGATGTTTCTTTTCTTACCAAACTACATTCGAAATGAAACGAAGCTGCAAAATTTTACAACTTGTTGGATTGTACAAAAGAATGAAGTTTGACCTGTCTGTGATCTACACTCTTCGTAGGAGAGCAACTCATTCCCAGAGCTGAACAGGCTTATTTCACACAGTACAGTGTTCGGCAATAAAAATGTTTCTTTCCTTGCCAAATTACATTAGAAATGAAACGAAACTGCAAAATTTTAAAACTTGTTGGATTGTACAGATGAATGAAGTTTGAACTTGCTGTGAACTACACTCTTCTTAGGAAAGCAACTCATTCCTAGAGCTGAACAAGCTTATTTCACACATTACAGTGTTTGGCAATGATGATCTTGCTTTTCTTACCGATCTACAGTAGAAATGAAATGAAGCTAGTAAATTGTACAACTTGTTAGATTGTACAAACCAGGAGAGTTTGAACTTGCTGTGATCTACATTTCATTGAAAAGCAATTCATTCCTAGAGCTGAACAAGCTTATTTCGCACAGTACAGTGTTTGGACATGAAGATGTTTCTTTTCTTACCAAACTACATTAGAAATGAAATGAATCTGCTACATTGTACAACTTGTTGGGTTGTAGAACTGAATGAAGTTGAACTGTCTGTGATCTACACTCTTCGTAAGAAAGCAACTCATTCCTAGAGCGGAAAAGGCTTATTTCGCACAGTACAGTGTTTGTTTGGGAATGAAGATGTACCTTTCCGTGGCAAAGTATATTAGAAATGCAATGAAGTTACTAAATAGTACAACTTGTTTGATTGTACAAACGAGGAAAGATTGAACGTGCTGTGATCTCCTGTTTTCGTATGATAGCAACTCATTCCTAGAGCTGAACAGTCTTATTTCATACAGTACATTGTTAGGCAATGAAGATGTTTCTTTTCTTACCAAACTACAACAGGAATGAAACTAAGCTGTTAAATTGTACAACTTTTGGATTGTAGAAACAAATAAAGTTTGACTTGGCTGTGATCTACACTCTTTGTAGGAAAGCAACTCATTCTTAGAGCTGAACAGTTTATTTCGCACAGTACAGTGTTTGACAATGAAGATGTTTCATTTCTTGCTGAACTATATTACAAAAGAAACGAAGTTACTAAATTATACAACTTCTTAGATTGTACAAATGAGGAAACTTTGAACTTGCTGTGATCTCCCGTGTTCGTAGGAAAGCAAGTCATTCCTAGAGCTGAACAGGCTTATTTTGCACAGTACAGTGTTCAAAAATGAAGATGTTTCATTTCTAGCCGAACTATATTTCAAATGAAATGAAGTTACTAAATTGCACAACTTGTTGGATTCTACAAACGAGGAAAGTTTGAACTTGCTGTGATCTCCCGAGTTCGTAGGAGAGCAACTCATTCCTAGAGCTGAACAGGCTTATTTCTCACAGTACAGTGTTGGGCAATGAAGATGTTTCTTTCCTTGCCAAAGTGTATTACAAATGAAACGAAGTTACTAAATTGTACAACATGTTAGATTGTACAAAGGAGGAAATTTTGAACTTGCTGTGAACTCCTGTGTTCGTATGAAAGCTACTCATTCCTTGAGCTGAACAGGCTTATTTTGCACAGTAGAGTGTTCGGCAATGAAGATGTTTGTTTTCTTAGCAAATGAAATGGAGCTAGAAGATTGTACAACTTGGTGGATTGTACAAAGGAATGAAGTTTGAACTTGCTGTGATCTACACTTTTCATAGGAAACCAACTAATTCCTAGTTCTGAACATGCCTATTTTGCACAGGGCTGTGTTTGGAAATGAAGATGTTTCTTTTCTTACCAAACTACATTAGAAATGAAACGAAGTACCTAAATTGTACAACTTGTTAGATTTTACAAGAACAGAAAGTTTGAACTTGCTGTGATCTCCCGTGTTCGTATGAAAGCAACTCATTCCTAGAGCTGAACAGGCTTATTTCGCACAGTACAGTGTTTGTCAAAGAAGATGTTTCTTTTCTTACCAAACTACATAAGAAATGCAACAACGCTGCTAAATTGTAAAACTTGTTGTATTGTACAAACGGATGAAGTTTGAACTAGCTGTGATCTACACTTATCGTAGGAAAAAATGTCACTCCTAGAGCTGAACAGGCTTATTTCGCACAGTACAATGTTCAGGAATGAAGATGTCTCTTATCTTACCAAACTACATTAGAAAGGAAACGAAGCTCTTAAATTGTACAACTTGTTGGATTGTACAAAGCAATGACGTTTGAGCTTGCTGTGATCTACACTGTTCGTAGGAAACCAACTCATTCTTGCGCTCAACAAGCTTATTTCGCACAGGGCTGTGTTCAGCAATGAAAATGTTCCTTTTCTTGCCAAACTACATTAGAAATGAAACGAAGATCCTAAATTGTAAAACTTGTTTTGATTGTTCAAACGAGGAAAGTTTGAACTTGCTGTGATCACCCCTGTTTGTAGGAAAGCAACTCATTCCTAGAGCTGAACAGGCTTATTTCGCAAGGTACAGTGTTCGGCAATGAAGATGTTTCTTTTCTTACCGAACTACATTAGGAATGAAATGAAGCTAGAAAATTGTACAACTTGTTAGATAATACAAATGAGGAAAGTTAGAACTGGATGTGATGTACAATATTCGTAGAAAAGCAACTCATTTCTAGAGCTGACCTAGCTTATTTCACACAGTACAGTGTTTGGCAATGAAGATGTTTCTTTTCTTACCGAACTACATTAGAAATGAAACAAAGCTAGTAAATTGTACAAATTGTTAGATTGTAAAAACCAGGAATGTTTGAACTTGCTGTAACCTACACTCTTGGTAGAATAGCAAGTCATTCCTAGAGCTGAACAAGCTTATTTTGCACAGTACAGTGTTCGGAAATGAAAATATTTCTTTTCTTGCCAAACTATATTACAAATGAAATTACTAAATTGTACAACTAGTGAGACTGTACAAACACGAAAAGTTTGAACTGGCTGTTCTTCGTAGGAAAGCAATTCATTCCTAGAGCTGAACAGGCTTATTTCGCACAGTATAGTGTTTGGCAATGAAGATGTTTCTTACCATGCCAAACTACATTAGAAATGAAAGGAAGTTCCTAAATTATACGACTTGTTATATTTTACAAAGGAGAAAAGTTTGAATTTGCTGTGATTTCCCATGATCGTATGAAAGCATCTCATTCTTAGAGCTAAACAGGCTTATTTCGCACAGTATACTGTTTGGCAATATACATGTTTCTTTTCCTACCAAAATATATTAGAATTGAAATGAAGGTACTACATTGTACAACTTATTGGATTTTACAACGGAATGAAGTTTAACTTGCTGTGACTTACTCTCTTCGTAGGAAACCACCTCATTCCTAGTGCTGAACAAGCTTATTTTGCACAGGGCTGTGTTCGGAAATGAAGATGTTTCTCTTCTTACCAAACTACATTAGAAATGAAAAGAAGTTCCTAAATTGTACAACTTGTTAGATTGTACAAACGAGGAAAGTTTGAACTTGCTGTGATCTCCCGTGTTCGTACAAAAGCAATTCATTCCTAGAACTGAACAGGCTTATTTCACACAGTACAGTGTTCAGCAATGAAGATGTTTCTTTCCGTGCCAATCTACAGTAGAAAAGAAAGGAAGTTACTTAATTGTATAACTTGTTAGATTGTTCTAAGGAGGAAAGTTTGATCTTGCTGTGATCTCCCGTGTTTGTACAATAGCAACTCATTCCTAGAGCTTAACAGTCTTATTTCGCACAGTACAATGTTCAGCAATGAAGGTATTTCTTTTCTTAGATAACTACATTAGTAATGAAAGGAAGCTAGTAAATTGTACATCTTGTTAGTTTGTACAAACAAGGAAAGTTTGAACTTGTTGTGATCTACACTCTTCGTAGAAAAGCAACTCATTCCTAGAGCTGAACAAGCTTATTTCGCACAGTACAGTGTTCGGAAAGAAGATGTTTCTATTCTTACCGAACTACATTAGAAATGAAACGAGGTTAGAAAATTGTACAACTTGTTAGATTGCACAACCGAGGAAAGTTTGAACTTGCTGTGATCTCCCTTGTTCATATGAAAGCAACTCATTCCTAGAGCTGAACAGGCTTATTTCGCACAGTACAGTGTTCGGCAATGAAGATGTTTCTTTCCTTGCCAATCTACATTAGAAATGAAACGAAGTCACTTAATTGTATAACTTGTTAGATTTTACAAAGGAGGAGAGTTTGAACTTGCTGTGATGTCCCGTGTTCATATGATAGCAACTCATTCCTAGAGCTGAACAGGCTTATTTCGCACAGTACAGTGTTAGGCAATGAAGATCTTTCTTTTCTTACCGATCTACAGTAGAAATGAAACGAAGCTAGTAAATTGAACAACTTGTTGCATTGTAGAAATGAAGAAAGTTGAACTGTCTGTGATCTACACTCTTCGTAAGAAAGCGTCTCATTCCTAGAGCGGAACATGCTTATTTCGCACAGAACAGTGTTTGGACATGAAGATGTTTCTTTTCTTACCAAACTACATTAGAAATGAAACAAAACTGCTAAATTGTACAACTTGTTGGATTGTAGAAACGAATGAAGTTGAACTGTCTGTGATCTACCCTCTTCGTAAGAAAGCAATGCATTCCTAGAGCGGAACAGGCTTATTTAGCACAGTACAGTGTTTGGGAATGAAGATGTACCTTTCCGTCGCAAACTACATTAGAAATGAAATGAAGTTACTAAATAGCAGAATTTGTTAGATTGTACAAAGGAGGAAAGATTCAACTTGCTGTGATCTCCCATTTTCATATGATAGCAACTCGTTCCTAGAGCTGAACAGTCTTATTTCACACAGTACAGTGTTCGCCAATGAAGATATTTCTTTTCTTACCGAACTACATTAGAAATGAAAGGAAGCTAGGAAATTGTACAACTTGTTAGATTGGACAAACCAGGAATATTTGGACTTGCTGTGATTTACACTCTTGGTAGAAAAGCAAGTCATTCCTAGAGCTGAACAAGCTTATTATGGACAGTAAGTGTTGGGCAATGAACATGTTTCTTTTCTTACCAAACTACATTAGAAATGAAACAAAGCTGGTATATTGTACAACTTGTTAGATTGTACAACCGAGGAACGTTTGAACTTGCTGTGATCTCCCGTGTTCATATGAAAGCTACTCATTCCTAGAGTTGAACAAGCTTATTTCGCATGGTACAGTGTTCGACAATGAAGATGTTTCTTTTCTTACAGAACTACATTAGAAATGAGGTGAAGCTAGTAAATTGTACAACTTCTTAGACTCTACAAACGAGGAAAGTTTGTACTTGCTGTGATCTACACTCTTTGTAGAAAAGCAACTCATTCCTAGAGCTGAACAATATTATTTCACACAGTACAGTGTTCAGCAATGAAGATTTTTCTGTTCTTACTGAACTACATTAGAAATGAAATGAAGTTACTAAATTGTACAACTTTGTTAGATTGTACAAACAAGGAAAGTTTGAACATGCTGTGATTTACACTCTTCGTAGAAAATCAACTCATTCCTAGAGTTGCACAAGCTTATTTTGCACAGTACAGTGTTTGGCAAAGAAGATGTTTCTTTTCTTACCGAACTACATTAGAAATGAAATGAATCTAGTAAATTGTACAACTTCTTAGACTGTACGAAGGAGGAAACTTAGAACTGGCTGTGATCTACACTCTTCGTAGATGAGCAACTCTTTTCTAGAGCTGACCTAGCTTATTTCACACAGTAAGTGGCAATGAAGATGTTTCTTTTCTTACCTAACTGGATTAGAAATGAAATGAAGCTAGTAAATTGTACAACTTGTTAGATTGTACAAATGATGAAAGTTTGTACTTGTTGTGATCTACACTCTTTGTAGAAAAGCAACTCATTCCTAGAGCTTAACAATCTTATTTCACACAGTACAGTGTCTGGCAATGAAGATGTTTCTTTTCTTACCGAACTACATTAGAAATGAAATGAAGCTACTAAATTGTACAACTTTGTTAGAATGTACAAACGAGGAAAGTTTGAACATGCTGCGATTTACACTCTTCGTAGAAAATCAACTCATTCCTAGAGTTGAACAAGCTTATTTTGCACAGTACAGTGTTCAGCAATGAAGATGTTTCTTTTCTTACCGAACTACATTAGAAATGAAACGAAGTTGGCAACTTGTAAAACTTGTCAGATTGTACAAACGAGGAAAGTTTGAACTGGTTGTGATCTACACTGTTCCTAGAAGACCAAAACATTTCTAGAGTGGATGTAGCTTATTTCGCACAGTACAGTGTTTGGAAATGAAGATGTTTCTTTTCTTACCTAACTACATTAGAAATGAAATGAAGCTGGTAATTTGTACAACTTATTAGACTATACAAACGAGGAAAGGTTGAACTTACTGTGATCTACAATCTTCGTAGAAAAGCAACTCATTCCTAGAGCTTAACAATCTTATTACTCACAGTACAGTACTCGGCAATGAAGATGTTTCTTTTCTTACAGAACTAGATTAGAAATGAAACGAAGCTAGAAAATGGTACAACTTGTTAGATTACACAAACGAGGAAAGTTTGAACTTGCTGTGATCTACATTGTTCGTAGAAAAGCAACTCATTGCTAGAGCTGAACAAGCTTATTTACCACAGAACAGTGTTCATCAAAGGAGATATGTATTTCCTTCATGATCTACATTAAAAATGAAATGAAGCTAGAAAATGGTAGAACTTGTTAGATTTTACAGACGAGGAAAGTTTGCACTTGCTGTGATCTACACTGTTCGTAGAAAAACAACTCATTCGTAGAGCTGAACAAGCTTATTTAGCACAGAACAGTGTTCGACAAAGAAGATATTTATTTTCTTCATGATCTACATTAGAAATGAAATGAAGCTATTAAATCGTATGACTTGTCAGACTCTATAAACGAGGAAAGTTAGAACTGGCTGTGATGTACACAATTCATAGAAGAGCAACTCATTTCTAAAGCTGACCTAGCTTTTTTCGCACAGTACAGTGTTTGGCAATGAAGATGTTTCTTTTCTTACCGAATCTCGTTAGAAATGAAATGAAACTAGTAAATTGTACAACTTGTCAGATTGTACAAACGAGGAAAGTTAGTACTTGCTGTGATCTACACTGTTCGTAGATGAGGAACTCATTTCTAGAGCTGACCTAGCTAATTTCGCACAGTACAGTGTTCAGCAATGAAGATGTTTTTTTTCTTACAGAACTACATTAGAAATGATGCAAAACTAGTAAATTGTACACCTTGTTAGATTGTAGAAATGAGGAAAGTTTGAACTTGCTGTGATCTACACTCTTCGTAGAAAACCAACTCATTCTGAGCTGAACAAGATTAAATCGCACAGTACAGTGTTTGGCAATGAAGATGTTTCTTTTATTACCGAACTGCATTAGTGATGAAATGAAGCTACTAAATTGTACAACTTGTTAGATTGTACAATGGAGGAAAGTTGGAACTGGCTGTGATCTACACTCCTCGTAGAAGAGCAAATCACTCCTAGAGTTGAAAAAGCTTATTTCACACAGTACAGTGTTTGGCAATGAAGATGTTTCTTTTCTTACCGAACTACATTAGAAATGAAACGAAGCTAGTAAACTTTACAACTTGTTAGATTTTACAAACCAGGAATGTTTGAACTTGCTGTCATCTACACTCTTCGTAGAAAAGCAACTCATTCCTAGATCATAAAAGCTTATTTCACACAGTACAGTGTTCAGCAAGATGTTTCTTTTCTTGCTGAAATAGATTGGAAATGAAATGAAGCAAGAAAATGGTACAACTTGTTAGATTGTACAAGCGAGGAAAGTTTGAACTTGCTGTGATCTACACTGTCGTAGAAAAGCTACTCATTCCTAGAGCTGAACAAGCTGTTTTAGCACAGAACAGTGTTCATCAAAGAAGATGTTTCTTTTCTTACTGATCTACATTAGAAATGAAACGAAGCTAGTAAATCGTACCACTTTTCAGACTGTACAAATGAGGAAAGTTTGAACTGGCTGTAATCTACACAATTAATAGAAGAGAAACTCATCTCTATAGCTGACCTAGCTTATTACACACAGTACAGTGTTTGGCAATGAAGATGTTTCTTTTCTAACCGAACCTCATTAGAAATGAAACGAAGCTAGTAAATTGTACAACTTGTTATATTGTACAAAAGGAGGAAATTTAGAACTGGTGTGATCTACAATTTTCGTAGATGAGCAACTCATTTCTAGAGCCAACCTAGCTTATTTCGCACAGTACAGTGTTCAGGAATGAAGATGTTTCTTTTCCTACAAAACTACATTAGAAATGAAATGAAGGTAGTACCTTGTACAACTTGTTGGATTGTACAAACCAGGAATGTTTGAACTTGCTGTGATCTACACTCTTCATAGAAAAGCAACTCATTCCTAGAGGTGAACAAGCTTATTTCGCAGAGTACAGTGTCCGGCAATGAAGATGTTTCTTTTCTCACCGAACGAGATTAGAAATGAAACAAAGCTAGTAAATTGTTCAACGTGTTAGATTGTACAAACCAGGAATGTTTGAACTTGCCGTGATGTACACTCTTGGTAGAAAAGCAACTCATTCCTAGAGCTGAACAAGCTTATTTTGCACCATACAGTGTTCAGCAATGAAGATGTTTCTTTTCTTATGAACTAGATTAGAAATGAAATGAAGCTAGAAAATGGTACAAAGTGTTAGATTGTACAAAAGAGGAAAGGTTGAACTTGCTGTGATCTACACTGTTCATAGAGCAGCAACTCATTCCTACTGCTGAACAAGCTTATTTCGCCCAATACAGTGTTCGTCAAAGAAGATGTTTCTTTTCTTACTGATTTACATTAGAAATGAAACGAAGGTAGGAAATTATACAACCTTTCAGACTGTACAAACGAGAAAAGTTTGAACTGGCTGTTATCTACACTCTTTGTAGAAGAGCAACTCATTTCTAGAGCTGACCTAGCTTATTTCGCACAGTACAGTGTTCAGCAATGAAGATGTTTCTTTTCTTACCTAACTACATTAGAAATGAAAAGAAGCTAGGAAATTGTACAACTTGTTAAATTGTACAAACCAGGAATGTTTGAACTTGCTGTGATCTACACTCTTAGTAGAAAAGCAAGTCATTCCTAGAGCTTATTTCGAACAGCAAGTGTTCAGCAATGAATATGTTTCTTTTCTTACAGAACTGCATTAGAAATGATGTGAAGCTAGTAAAGTTTACAACTTCTTAGATTGTACAAACGAGGAAAGTTTGAAATTGCTGTGATCTCCTGTGTTCATATGAACACAACTCATTCCTAGAGTTGAACAAGCTTGTTTCGCACAGTACAGTGTTTGGCAATGAAGATGTTTCTTTTCTTACAGAACTACATTAGAAATGATGAGAAGCTAGTAAATTGTACAACTTCTTAGATTGTACAAATTAGGAAAGTTTGAACATGCTGTGATTTACACTCTTCGTAGAAAATCAAATCATTCCTAGAGCTGAGCAATTTTATTTCACACAGTACAGTGTTTGGCAATGAAGACGTTTCTTTTCTTACCGAACTACGTTAGAAATGAAACAAAGCTACTAAATTGTACAACTTTGTTAGATTGTACAAACGAGGAAAGTTTGAACATGCTGTGATTTACACTCTTCGTAGAAAATCAAATCATTCCTAGAGTTGAACAGGCTTATTTTGCACAGTACAGTGTTCGGCAATGAACATGTTTCTTTTCTTACATAACTACATTATAAATAAAACGAAGCTACTAAATTGTACAACTTGTTGCGTTGTACAAACCAGGAATGTTTGAACTTGCTATGATCTACATTCTTAGTAGAAAACGAAGTCAATCCTAGAGCTGAACAAGCTTATTACGCACAGTAAGTGTTCGGCAATGAACGTGTTTCTTTTCCTACTGAACTACATTAGAAATGAAACAAAGCTGGTATGTTGTACAACTTGTTAGGTTGTACAACCAAGGAATGTTTGAACTTGCTGTGATCTCCCATGTTCGTATAAAAGCAACTCATTCCTAGAGTTGAACAATCTTATTTCACACAGTACAGTGTTCAGCAATGAAGATGTTTCTTTTCTTACAGAACTACATTAGAAATGAAACGAAGCTACTAAATTGTACAACTTTGTTAGATTGTACAAACGAGGAAAGTTTGTACTTGCTGTGATCTACACTCTTCGTAGAAAAGCCACTCATTCCTAGAACTGAACAATCTTATTTCACACAGTTCAGTGTTTGGCAATGAAGATGTTTCTTTTCTTACTGAACTACATTAGAAATGAAACGAAGTTACTAAATTGTAAAACTTTGTTAGATTGTACAAATGAGGAAAGTTTGAACATGCTACAATTTACACTCTTTGTAGAAAATCAACTCATTCCTAGAGTTGAACAAGCTTATTTTGCACAGTACAGTGTTCAGCAATGAAGATGTTTCTTTTCTTCCTGAACTACATTAGAAAGGAAAGAAAGCTATTAAATTGTACAAATTGTTAGATTGTACAAAGGAGGAAAGTTAGAACTGGCTGTGATCTACACTCTTTGTAGATGAGCAACTCATTTCTAGAGCCGACCTAGCTTATTTAGCACAGTACAGTGTTCATCAATGGAGATGTTTCTTTTCCTACTGAACTACATTGGAAATGAAACGAAGCTAGTACCTTGTACAACTTTTCAGATTGTACAAACCAGTAATGTTGAACTTGCTGTGATCTACAATCTTTGTAGAAAAGCAACTCATTCCTACAGCTGAACAAGCTTATTTCGCAGAGTACAGTGTTCGGCAATGAAGATGTTTCTTTTCTTACCGAACTAGATTACAAATTAATCAAAGCTAGTAAATTGTGAAACGTGTTAGATTGTACAAACCAGGAGTGTTTGAACTTGCTGTGATATACACTCTTCATAGAAAAGCAACTCATTCCTAGAGCTGAGCAAGCTTATTTCGCACAGTACAGAGTTCGGGAATGAAGATGTTTCTTTTCTTACCAAACTAGATAAGAAATGAAACGAAGCTAGAAAATGGTACAACTTGTTAGATTGTACAAATGAGGAAAGGTTGAACTTCCTGTGATTTACACTGTTCGTAGAGCAGCAACTCATTCCCAGAGCTGAACATGCTTATTTCACCCAGTACAGTGTTCGTCAGAGAAGATGTATCTTTTCTTATTGATCTACATAAGAAATGAAAAGAAGCTAGGAAATTGTACAACTTGTCAGACAGTACAAACGAGGAAAGTTTGAACTGGCTGTGATCTACACTCTTCATCGAATAGCAACTCATTTCTAGAGCTGACCTAGCTTGTTTTGCACAGTACAGTGTTCCTCAATGAAGATGTTTCTTTTCTTACCTAACTACATTAGAATTGAAACAAAGCTAGTAAATTGTACAACTTGTTAGATTGTACAAACCAGGAATGTTAGAACTTGCTGTGATCTACACTCTTCATAGAAAAGCAACTCTTTCCTAGAGCTTAACAATCTTATTTCACACAGTACAGTGTCTGGCAATGAAGATGTTTCTTTTCTTACCGAACTACATTAGAAATTAAACAAAGCTACTAAATTGTACAACTTTATTCGAATGTACAAATGAGGAAAGTTTGAACATGGTGTGATTTACATTCTTCGTAGAAAATCAACTCATTCCTAGAGTTGAACAAGCTTATTTTGCACAGTACAGTGTTCAGTGATGAAGATGTTTCTTTTCTTACCAAACTACATTAGAAATGAAAGGAAGCTAGTAACTTGTAAAACTTGTCAGACTCTACAAGTGAGGAAAGTTTGAACTGGTTGTGATTTACACTCTTTGTAGAAGACTAACTCATTTCTAGAGTGGACGTAGCTTATTTCACACAGGACAGTGTTTGGAAATGAAGATGTTTCTTTTCTTACCTAACTACGTTAGAAATGAAATGAAGCTTGTAATTTGTACAACTTATTAGACTATACAAGCGAGGAAAGGTTGAACTTACTGTGATCTACAATCTTCGTAGAGAAGCAACTCATTCCTAGAGCTTAACAAGCTTATTTCGCACAGTACAGTACTCGGAAATGAAGATGTTACTTTTCTTACAGAACTAGATTAGAAATGAAATGAAGCTAGAAATGGTACAACTTGCTAGATTGCACAAACGAGGAAAGTTTGCACTTGCTGTGATCTACACTGTTTGTAGAAAAGCAACTCATTCCTAGAGCTGAACAAGCTTATTTACCACAGAACAATGTTTGTCAAAGAAGATATTTATTTCCTTCATGATCTACATTAGAAATGAAACGAAGCTAGAAAATGGTAGAACTTGTTAGATTGTACAAATGAGGAAAGATTGCTCTTGCTGTGATCTACACTGTTCATAGAAAAGCAACTCATTCCTAAAGCTGAACAAACTTATTTAGCACAGAAGAGTGTTCGTCAAAGAAGATGTTTCTTTTCTTACTGATCTACATTAGAAATGAAACGAAGCTATTAAATCATATGACTTGTGAGACTCTACTGGCTGTGATCTACACAATTTGTAGAAGAGCAACTCATTTCTAAAGTTGACCTAGCTTTTTTCGCACAGTACAGTGTTTGGCAATGAAGATGTTTCTTTTCTTACCGAATCTCATTAGAAATGAAATGAAACTAGTAAATTGTACAACTTGTTAGATTGTACAAACAAGGAAAGTTAGTACTTGCTGTGATCTACACTGTTCGTACATGAGGAACTCATTTCTAGAGCTGACCTAGCTAATTTCGCACAGTACGGTGTTCAGCAATGAAGATGTTTCTTTTCTTACAGAACTACATTAGAAATGATGCAAAGCTAGTAAATTGTACACCTTGTTAAATTGTAGAAATGAGGAAAGTTTGAACTTGCTGTGATCTACACTCTTTGTAGAAAACCAACTCATTCCCAGCTAAACAAGATTAAATCGCACAGTACAGTGTTTGGCAATGAAGACTTTTTTTTTTTTTTTATTACCGAACTGCATTAGCAATGAAACTAAGCTACTAAATTGTACAACTTGTTTGATTGTACAATGGAGGAAAGTTAGAACTGGCTGTGATCTACACTCCTCATAGAAGAGCAACTCATTCCTAGAGTTGAAAAAGCTTATTTCACACAGTACAGTGTTTGGCAATGAAGATGTTTCTTTTCTTACCGAACTACATTAGAAATGAAATGAAGGTAGTAAACTTTACAACTTGTTAGATTTTACAAACCAGGAATGTTTGAACTTGCTGTCATCTACACTTTTCGTAGAAAAGCAACTCATTCCTAGATCATAAAACGCTTATTTCACAGTACAGTGTTCAGCAAGAAGATGTCTCTTTTCTTCCCGAACTAGATTAGAAATGAAACGAAGCAACAAAATGGTACAACTTGTTAGATTGTACAAGCGAGGAAAGTTTGAACTTGCTGTGATCTACACAGTTCGTAGAAAAGCAACTCATTCCCAGAGCTGAACAAGCTGATTTAGCACAGAACAGTGTTCATCAAAGAAGATGTTTCTTTTCTTACTGATCTACATTAGAAATGAAACGAAGCTAGTAAATTGTACCACTTGTCAGAATGTACCAACGAGGAAAGTTTGAACTGGCTGTAATCTACATAATTCGTAGAAGAGCAATTCCTTTCTAGAGCTGACCTAGCTTATTACGCACAGTACAGTGTTTGGCAATGAATATGTTTCTTTTCTTACCGAACCTCATTAGAAATGAAACGAAGCTAGTAAATTGTACCACTTGTCAGAATGTACAAACGAGGAAAGTTTGAACTGGCTGTAATCTACACAATTCATAGAAGAGCAATTCCTTTCTAGAGCTGACCTAGCTTATTACACACAGTACAGTGTTTGGCAATGAATATGTTTCTTTTATTACCGAACTGCATTAGTGATGAAATGAAGCTACTAAATTGTACAACTTGTTAGATTGTACAATGGAGGAAAGTTGGAACTGGCTGTGATCTACACTCCTCATAGAAGAGCAAATCACTCCTAGAGTTGAAAAAGCTTATTTCACATAGTACAGTGTTTGGCAATGAAGATGTTTCTTTTCTTACCGAACTACATTAGAAATGAAATGAAGGTAGTAAACTTTACAACTTGTTAGATTTTACAAACCAGGAATGTTTGAACTTGCTGTCATCTACACTTTTTGTAGAAAAGCAACTCATTCCTAGATCATAAAACGCTTATTTCACAGTACAGTGTTTGGCAAGAAGATGTCTCTTTTCTTCCCGAACTAGATTAGAAATGAAATGAAGCAACAAAATGGTACAACTTGTTAGATTGTACAAGCGAGGAAAGTTTGAACTTGCTGTGGTCTACACAGTTCGTAGAAAAGCAACTCATTCCCAGAGCTGAACAAGCTGATTTAGCACAGAACAGTGTTCATCAAGGAAGATGTTTCTTTTCTTACTGATCTACATTAGAAATGAAACGAAGCTAGTAAATTGTACCACTTGTCAGAATGTACCAACGAGGAAAGTTTGAACTGGCTGTAATCTACATAATTCGTAGAAAAACAATTCCTTTCTAGAGCTGACCTAGCTTATTACGCACAGTACAGTGTTTGGCAATGAATATGTTTCTTTTCTTACCGAACCTCATTAGAAATGAAACGAAGCTAGTAAATTGTACCACTTGTCAGAATGTACAAACGAGGAAAGTTTGAACTGGCTGTAATCTACACAATTCATAGAAGAGCAATTCCTTTCTAGAGCTGACCTAGCTTATTACGCACAGTACAGTGTTTGGCAATGAATATGTTTCTTTTCTTACTGAACCTCATTAGAAATGAAACGAATCTAGTAAATTGTACAAGTTGTTATATTGTACAAAAGGAGGAAAGTTAGAACTGGCTGTGATCTACACTCTTTGTAGATGAGCAACTCATTTCTAGAGCTGACCTAGCTCTAGAACAGTACAGTGTTCGGCAATGAAGATGTTTCTTTTCGTACCAAACTACAATAGGAAAGAAATGAAGCTTCTAAATTATAAAACTTGTAGGAATGTATAACCGAATGAAGTTTGATCTGGCTGTGATCTACACTCTTCGTAGGAAAGCAACTCATTTCTAGTGCTGAACAGGCTTATTTCGCACAGTACAATGTTCGACAATGAAGAGGTTTCATTTCTTGCCAAACTATATTACAAATGAAACGAAGTTACTAAGCTCTACATCTTGGTAGATTGTACAGATGAGAAAAGTTTGAACTTGCTGTGATCTCCCGTGTTTGTAGGAAAGCAAGTCATTCCTAGAGCTGAACAGGCTTATTTCGCACAGTACAGTGTTCGGCAATGAAGATGTTTATTTTCTTGCCAAACTGTATTACAAATGAAAAGAAGTTACTAAATTGTACAACATGTTAGATTGCACAAAGGAGGAAAGTTTGAACTTACTGCAATCTCCCGTGTTCGTATGAAAGCTACTCATTCCTTGAGCTGAACAGGCTTATTTCGCACAGTGTAGTGTTCAACAATGAAGATTTTTTTTTCTTACCAAAATACATTATAAATGAAATGGAGCTATAGAATTATACAACTTGGTGGATTGTACAAAGGAATGAAGTTTCAACTTGCTATGATCTACACTCTTCGTAGGAAACCATCTCATTCCTAGAGCTGAACAAGCTTATTTCGCACAGGGCAGTGTTCGGAAATAAAGATGTTTCTTTTCTTACCAAACTACATTAGAAATGAAATGAAGTACCCAAATTGTACAACTTGTTACATTGTACAAATGAGGAAGGTTTGAACTTGCTGTGATCTCCGGTGTTCGTATGAAAGCAACTCATTCTTTGAGCTGAACAGGCTTATATCACATAGTACAGTGTTTGGCAAAGAAGATGTTTCTTTTCTTACCAAACTACATTAGAAATGAAACGAAGCTGCTAAATTGTAAAACTTGTTGTATTTTGCAAACGAATGAAGTTTGAACTGGCTGTGATCTACACTCTTCGTAGGAAAGCATCTCATTCCTAGAGCTGAACAGGCGTATTTGGCACAGTACAATGTTCGGCACTGAAGATGTTTCTCATCTTTCCAAACTACATTAGGAATGAAAAGAAGCTCTTAAATTGTACAACTTCTTGGATTTTACAAAGCAATGAAATTTGAACTTGCTCTGATCTACACTCTTCGTAGGAAACCAACTCATTCCTAGAGGTGAACAAGCTTATTTCGCACAGGGCTGTGTTCTGCAATGAAGATGTTTCTTTTCTTGCCAAATTACATTAGAAATGAAACGAAGCTCCTAAATTGTAAAACTTGTTAGATTGTTCAAACGAGGAAAGTTTGAACTTGCTGTGATCACCCCTGTTCATAGGAAAGCAACTCATTCCTAGAGCTGAACTGGCTTATTTCGCAAGGTACAGTGTTCGGCAATGAAGATGTTTCTTTTCTTGTGAAACTACATTAGAAATGAAACACAGCTCCTAAATTGTAAGACTTGTTAGATTGTTAAAACGAGAAAAGTTTGAAATTGCTGTGATCACCCCTGTTCGTAGGAAAGCAACTCATTCCTAGAGCTGAACTGGCTTATTTCGCAAGGTACAGTGTTTGGCAATGAAGATGTTTCTTTTCTTACCAAACTACATTAGGAATGTAATGAAGCTGCTAAATTATACAACTTGTTGGATTGTACAAACATATGAAGGTTGAACTAGCTGTGATCTACACTCTTCGTAGAAAAGCAACTCATTACTAGAGCATAACAATCTTATTTCACACAGTGCAGTGTTCGGCAATGAAGATGTTTCTTTTCTTAGCGAACTACATTAGAAATGAAACGAAGCTAGCAAATTGTGCAACTTTGTTAGAATGTGCATACGAGGAAAGTTTGAACATGCTGTGATTTACACTGTTTGTAGAAAATCAACTCATTCCTAGAGTTGAACAAGCTTATTTTGCACAGTACAGTGTTCGGCAATGAAGATGTTCCTTTTCTTTCCAAACTACTTTAAAAATGAAAGGAAGCTACTGAATTGTACAAATTGTTAGATTGCAAAAAGGAGGAAAGTTCGAACTGGCTGTGATGTACACTCTTCGTATATGAGGAACTCATTTCTAGAGCTGACCTACCTTATTTTGCACAGTACAGTGTTCAGCAATGAAAATGTTTCTTTTCTTACCGAACTACATTAGAAATGAAGCGAAGCTCCTAAATTGTAAAACTTGTCAGATTGTTCAAATGAGGAAAGTTTGAACTTGCTGTGATATCCCATGTTCGTATGAAAGCAACTCATTCCTAGAGTTGAACAAGCTTATTCCGCACAGTACAGTGGCAGTGAAGATGTTTCTTTTATTAGAAAACTACATTAGAAATGATGCGAAGCTAGTAAATTGTACAACTTGTTAGATTGTACAAAGGAGGAAAGTTTGAACTGGCTGTGATCTACACTCTTCCTAGAAAAGCAACTCATTCTTAGAGCTGAACAAGCTTGTTTAGCACAGTACAGTTTTCAGCAATGAACATAGTTCTTTTCTTACCGAACTGCATTAGAAATGAAGTGAACCTAGTAAATTGTACAACTTGTTAGATTGTACAAAAGGAGGAAAGTTAGAACTGGCTGTGATCTACACTCTGAGTAGAAAAGCAAATTATTCCTAGAGCTGAACAAGCCTATTTCGCACAGTACAGTGTTCGGGAATGAAGATGTTTCTTTTCTTACTGAACTACATTAGAAATGAAATGGATCCGTTAATTTGTACAACTTGTTAGATTGTACAAACGAGGAAAATTTGAACTTGCTGTGATCTACACTCTTCGTAGAAAAGCAACTCATTCCTAGAGCTGATCAAGCTTATTTCACACAGTAAAGTGTTCGGCAATGAAGATGTTTCTTTTCTTACAGAACTGTGTTAGAAATGAAACGAAGCTAGAAAAATGTACAACTTGTTAGATTGTACAAACGAGGAAAGTTTGAACTTGCTGTGATCTACACTGTTTGTAGAAAAGCAACTCATTCCTAGGGCAGAACCAGTTTATTTCGCACAGTACAGTGTTTGGTCTAGAAGACGTTTCTTTTCTTAACGAACTACATTAAAATGAAACGAAGCTAGTATATTGTACAACTTGTTAGATTGTACAAACGAGGAAAGTTTGAACTTGCTCTGATCTACCCTCTTAGCAGGAAAGCAACTCATTCCTAGAGCTGAACAAGCTTATTTCACACAGTACAATGTTCGTCAAGAAGATGTTTCTTTTCCTACCAAAGCACAATAGAAATGAAATGAAGCTACTAAATGGTAAAACTTTTTGGATTGTACAAAAGAATGAAGTTTGAACTTGACCTGATCTACACTCTTCAAAGGAAAGCAACTCCTTTCTAGAGCTGAACATGCTTATTTCAAACAGTACAGTGTTCAGCAATGAAGATGTTTCTTTTATTACCAAACTACATTAGAAATGAAATGGAGCTACTAAATTGTACATGTTGTTGGATTGTACAAAGGAATGAAGATTGAACTTGCTGCGATCTAAACTCTTCGTAGGAAACCAACTCATTCCTAGATCTGAACAAGCTTACTTCGCACAGGACAGTGTTCAGCAATGAAGATGTTTCTTTTCTTATCAATGTGCATTGGAAATGAAAATAAGCTAGTAAATTGTACAATTTGTTAGATTGTATGAAAGAAGAATGTTTGAACTTGCTGTGATCTCCAGGATTCATACGAAAGCAACTCATTCCTAGATCTGAACAGGATTATTTCTCACGGTACAGAGTTCGGCAATGAGATTGTTTCTTTTCTTACCAAACTACATTAGAAATAAATGAAGCTACTAAATTGTACAACTTGTTGTATTGTACAAATGAATGAAGTTCGAATTGGCTGTGATGTACACTTTTTGTAGGAAAGCAACTCATTTCTAGAACTGAACAAGCTTATTTGGCCCAGTACAGTGTTCGGCAATGAAGATATTTCTTTTTTTATCAAAGTACATTAGAAAGGAAACGATGCTACTAAATTTTACAACTTGTTGTATTGTCCAAAGGCTGAAGTTTGAACTTGCTGGGATCTATATTCTTCATAGCAAAGCAATACATTCCTAGAACACAAAAAACTCATTTTGCACAATACATTATTTGGCAATGAAGATGTTTCTTTTCTTACCAAACTACATTAGAAATGAAATGAAGCTGCTAAATTGTACAACTTCTTCAATGGTACAAACAAATGAAGTTAAAACTTGCTGTGATCTACACTCTTCGTAGGAAAGCAACTCATTCCTAGAGCTGAACAAGCTTATTTTACACAGTACAGTGTAGGGCAATGAAGATGTTAGTTTTCTTACCAAACTACATTATAAATGAACCAGAGCTAATAAATTGTACAACTTGTTGGATTGTACAAAGGAATGAAGTTTGAACTTGCTCTGATCTACACTCTTCGTATGAAAGCAACTCATTCATAGAGCTGAACAAGCTTATTTTGCCCAACACAGTGTTCAGCAATGAAGATGTTTCTTTCCTTGCCAAACTACATTACAAATGAAACGAAGTTCCTAAATTGTACAACTTGTTAGATTGTACAAATGAGGAAAGTTTGAACTTGCTGTGATCTCCCATGTCCGTACGAAAGCAAGACATTCCTAGAGCTGAACAGGCTTACTTCGCACAGTACAGAGTTCAGAAACGAAGATGTTTCTTTTGTTACCAAACTACATTACAAATGAAATGAAGTTCCTAAATTGTACAACTTGTTAGATTGTACAAACGAGGAAAGTTTGAACTTGCTGTGATCTACACTCTTCGTAGGAAAGCAACTCATTCCTAGAGTTGAACAACCTTATTTCGCACATTACAGTGTTCGGCAATGAAGATGTGTGTTTTCTTACCAAACTACATTAGAAATGAAACAGAGCTACTAAATTGTAAAACTTTTTGGATTGTACAAAGGAATGAAGTTTGAACTTGTGCTTATCTACACTCTTCATAGGAAAATACCTCATTGCTAGAGCTGAACAAGCTTATTTTGCACAGTACAATGTTCGGCAATGCAGATATTTATTTTCTTACCAAACTACATTAGAAATGAAGTGAAGCTACTAAATTGTACAACTTGTTGCATTGTACAAAGGAATGAAGTTTGAACTTGCTGCGATCTACACTCTTCGTAGGAAACCAACTCATTCCTAGAGCTGAACAAGCTTTTTTCTCACAGGGCTGTGTTCGGGAAAGAAAATGTTTCTTTTCTTACCAAACTACATTAGAAATGAAATGAAGGTCCTAAATTGTACAACTTGTTAGATTGTACAAACGGGGAAAGTTTGAACTAGCTGATTTCCCGTGTTCGTATGAAAGCAACTCATTACCAGAGCTGAAGAGGCTTATTTCACACAGTACAATCTTCGGCAATGAAGATGTTTCTTTTCTTACCAAACTACATTAGAAATGAAACAAAGCTGCTAAATTGTACAACTTCTTCGATTGTACAAACGAATGAAGTTTGAACTTGCTGTGATCTACATTCTTCGTAGGAAACAACTCATTCATAGAGCTGAACAAGCTTATTTCGCACAGTACAGTGTTTGGCAATTAAGATGTTTGTATTCTTACCAAAATACATTAGAAATGAAAGGTTCTTCTAAATTGTACAACATGTTGGATTGTACAAAGGAATGAAGTTTGAACTTGCTGTGATCTACACTCTTCGTAGGAAACCAACTCATTCCTAGAGCTGAACAAGCTTATTTCGCACAGGACAATGTTCAGCAATGAAGATGTTTCTTTTCTTACCATAGTACATTAGAAATTAAAAGAAGCTAGTAAAAGGTCCACCTTGTTAGATTGTACAAACGAGGAAAGTTTTAACTTGCTGTGATCTCCCATGTTCATACAAAAGCAACTGATTCCTAGAGCTGAACAGGCTTATTTCTCACAGTACAGAGTTCAGCAATGAAGATGTGTCTTTTCTTACCAAACTACATTAGAAATGAAATGAAGCTGCTAAATTGTACAACTTTTTCGATTGTACAAACGAATGAAGTTTGAACTGGCTGTGATCTACACTCTTCATAGGAAAGCAACTCATTCTTAGAGCTGAACAAGCTTATTTGGCCCAGTACAGTGTTTAGCAATGAAGATGTTTCTTTTTCTAATCAAAGTATATTAGAAACGAAACGAAGCTACCAAATTGTACAACTTGTTGTATTGTACAAACGAATGAAGTTTGAACTTGCTGTGATCTTCACTCTTCATAGCAAAGCAACACATTCCTAGAGCACAAAAAAACTCATTTCACACAATACATTGTTTGTCAATGAAGATGTTTCTTTTCTTAACAAACTACATTAGAAATGAAACGAAGCTACTAAATTGTAGTTTGTTGTATTGTACAAAGGAGTGAAGTTTGAATTTGCTGTGATCTACACTCTTCGTTGGAAAGCAACTCATTCCTAGAGCTGAACAGGCTTATTTAGCACAGTACAGTGTAGGAAAATGAAGATGTTTCTTTTCTTACTAAACTACATTAGAAATGAGATGTAGCTACTACATTGTACAACTTGTTGCATTGGACAAACGAATGAAGTTTGAACTGGCTGTGATCTACATTTTTCGTAGGAAAGCAACTCATTCCTAGAGCTGAACAAGCTTATTTCGCACAGTACAGTGTCCGGCAATGAAGATGTTTGTTTTCTTATCAAACTACATTAGAAATGAAAGAGAGCTACTAACTTGTACAAATTTTTGGATTGTACAAAGGAATGAAGTTTGAACTTGCTGCGATCTACACTCTTCATAGTAAAGCAACTCATTCCTAGCCCTGAACAAGCTTATTTTGCACAGGACAGTGTTCGGCAATGAAGATGTTTCTTTTCGAACCAAACTGCATTAGAAATGAAACAAAGCTACCAAATTATACAAATTGTTAGATTGTATAAACGAGGAAGGTTTTAACTTGCTGTGATCTCCTGTGTTTGTAGGAATGCAACTCATTCCTAGAGCTGAACAGGCTTATTTTGCACAGTACAGTGTTCGGCAATGAAGATGTTTCTTTCCTTGCCAAATTACATTAGAAATGAAACAAAGTTACTAAATTGTACAACTCGTTAGATTGTACAAACGAGGAAAGATTGAACATGTTGTGATCTTCTGTGTTCGTACGAAAGCAACTCATTCCTAGAGCTGAACAGTCTTATTTCACACAGTACAGTGTTTGTCAATGAAGATGTTTCTTTTCTTACCAAACTACATTAGAAATGAAATGAAGCTATTAAAAAGTACAACTTGTTGGACTGTACATAGGAATTAATTTGAACTTGATCTGATCTACACTCTTCCTAAGAAAGCACCTCATTCCTAGAGCTGAACAAGCTTATTTCACACAGTACAGTGTTCGGCAATGAAGATGGTTCTTTTCGTATCAAAATACATTAGAAATGAAATGGAGCTACTAAATTGTACAACTTGTTTGATTGTTCAAAGGAATGAAGTTTGAACTTCCTGTGATCTACACTCTTCTTAGGAAAACAACTCATTTCTAGACCTGAACAAGCTTATTTCACACAGGGCAGTGTGCAGCAATGAAGATGTTTCTTTTCTTACCAAACTACATTAGAAATGAAACGAAGTTCTTAAATTGTACAACTTGTTAGATTGTACAAACGAGGAATGTTTGAACTTGCTGTAATCACCCGGGTTAGTATGAAAGCAAATCATGCCTAGAGCTAAACAGGCTTATTTCGCACAGCACAATCTTAGGCAATGAAGATGTTTCTTTTCTTACCAAACTACATTAGAAATGAAACGAAGGTGCAAAATTGTACAACTTCTTCGATTGTACAAAAATGAATGAAGTTTGAGCTTGCTGTGATCTACACTGTTCGTAGGAAAGAAACTCATTCCTAAAGCTGAACAAGCTTATTTCGCACAGTACAGTGTACGGCAATGAAGATGTTTGTTTTCTTAGCAAACTACATTATAAATGAAAAGGAGCTACTCAATTGTACAACTTGTTGGATTGTACAATGGAATGAAGTTTGAACTTGCGGTGATCTACACTCTTCCTAGGAAAGCAACTCATTCCTAGTGCTGAACAAGCTTATTTCACATTGGATAGTGTTTGGCAATGAAGATGTTTCTTTTCTTACCAAACTACATTAGACATATAACAAAGATACTAAATTATACAACTTGTTAGATTTTACAAATGAGGAAAGTTTGAACTTGCTCTGATCTACCCTCTTCACAGGAAAGCACCTCATTTCTAGAGCTGAACAAGCTTATTTCGCACAGTACAGTGTTCAACAAAGATGTTTCTTTTCCTACCAAAATATATTAGAAATGAAACGAAGCTACTAAATGGTAAAACTTGTTGGATTCTACAAAGGAATGAAGTTTGAACTTTCTCTGATCTACACTCTTCATAGGAAAGCACCTCATTCCTAGAGTTGAACAAGCTTATTTCACACAGGACAGTGTTCGACAATTAAGATGTTACTTTTCCTACCAAAATGCATTACAAATGAAGTGAAGCTACTAAATTGTACAACTTTTTGTATTGTACAAATGAATGAAGTATGAACTTGCTGTGATCCACACTCTTTGTATGAAAGCAACTCATTCCTGGAGCTGAACAAGTTATTTCACACAGGACAGTGTTCAACAATGAAGATGTTTCTTATTTACCAAAGTGCATTAGAAATGAAAACAAAATAGTAAATTGTACAACTTGTTCAATTGTACAAACGAGGAAAGTTTGAACTTCCTGTGTTCTCCCGTGTTCATATGAAAGCAACTCATTCCTAGAGCTGAATAGGCTTATTTAACACAGTACAGAGTTTGGCAATGAAGATGTTTCTTCTCTTACCAAACTATATTAGAAATGAAACGAAGCTACTAAATTATACAACTTATCAGATTGTACAAATGAGGAAAGTTTGAACTTGCTCTTATCTACACTCTTCGCAGGAAAGCACCTCATTCCTAGAGCTGAACAAGCTTACTTCGCACAGTACAGTTTTCGACAAAGAAGATGTTTCTTTTCCTACCAAAATACATTAGAAATGAAAAGAAGCTACTAAATGGTAAAACTTGTTGGACTGTACAAAGGAATGAGGTTTGAACTTTCTCTGATCTACACTCTTCGTAGGAAAGCACCTCATTCCTAGAGCTGAACAAGCTTATTTCACACAGGACAGTGTTCGACAATGAAGATGTTACTTTTCCTACCAAAATACATTACAAATGAAGTGAAGCTACTAAATTGTACAACTTGTTGGATTTTACAAAGGTATGAAGTATGAACTTGCTGGTATCTACACTCTTTGTAGGAAAGCAACTCATTCCTGGAGCTGAACAAGTTATTTCACACAGGACAGTGTTCAGCAATGAAGATGTTTCTTTTTTTACCAAAATACATTAGAAATGAAAAGAAGCTAGTAAATTGTACAACTTGCTCGATTGTACAAATGATTAAAGTTTGTACTTGCTGTGTTCTCCTGTGTTCATACGAAAGCAACTCATTCCTAGAGCTGAACAGGCTTATTTCGCACAGTACAGAGTTCGGCAATGGAGATGTTTCTTTTCTTACCAAAGTATATTAGAAATGAAACGAAGCTGCTGAATTGTACAACTTCTTCGATTGTACAAACGAATGAAGTTTGAACTGGCTGTGATCTACACTCTTCGTAGGAAAGCAACTCATTACTAGAGCTGAACAAGCTTATTTCTCCCAGTACAGTGTTTGGCAATGAAGATGTTTGTTTCCTTGCCAAACTACATTAGAAATGAAACAGAGTTAATAAGTTGTACAACTTTTTGCATTGTACAAAGGAATGAAGTTTGAACTTCCTGTGATCTACAATCATCATAAGAAAGCAACTCATTCCTAGAGCTGAACAAGCTTATTTCACACAGGACAGTGTTCAGCAATGAAGATGTTTGTTTTCTTACCAAAGTACATTAGAAATGAAAAGAAGCTAGTAAATTGTACAACTTGTCAGATTTTACAAAGGAATGAAGTTTGAACTGTCTGTGATCTACTCTCTTCGCAGGAAAGCAACTCATTCCTAGCCATGAACAAGCTTATTTTGCACAGTCCAGTGTTAGGAAATGAAGATGTTTCTTTTTTATCAAAGTACATTAGAAACTAAAGGAAGCTACTAAATTGTACAACGTTGTATTGTACAAACGAATGAAGTTTGAACTTGCTGTGATCTTCACTCTTCATAGCAAAGCAACACATTCCTACAGCACAAAAAATCTCATTTCGCATAATACATTCTTTGGCAATGAAGATGTTTCTTTTCTTACCAAACTACATTAGAAATGAAACGAAGCTGCTAAATTGTACAACATCTTCAATTGTACAAACGAAGTTTGAATAAGCTGTGATCTACACTCTTCATAGGAAAGTAACTCATTCCTATAGCTGAACAAGCTTATTTTGCACAGTACAGTGTAGGGCAATGAAGATGTATGTTTTCTTATCAAACTACATTATAAATGAAACAGAGCTGCTAAATTGTACGACTTGTTGGATTTTACAAAGGATGAAGTTTGAACTTGCTGTGATCTACACTGTTCGTAGGAAACCAACTCATTCCTAGAGCTGAAGAAGCTTATTTCGCCCAGTACAGTGTTCTGGAAAGAAGATGTTTATTTCCTTGCAAAACTACATTAAAAATGAAATGAAGTTACTAAATTGTACAACTGTTAGATTGTACAAATGAGGAAAGATTGAACTTGCTGTGATATCCCGCGTTTGTACGAAAGCAAATCATTACCAGAGCTGAACAGGCTTATTTCGCACAGTACAGTGTTTTGAAATGAAGATGTTTCTTTTCTTGCCAAACTACATTACAAATGAAACCAAGTTACTAAATTGTACAACTGGTTAGATTGTACAAATGATGAAAGTTTGAACTTGCTGTGATCTCCCGTTCTCATACGAAAGCAACTCATTCCTTGAGCTGAATAGGCTTATTTCTCACAGTACAGTGCTTTGGCAATGAAGATGGTTCTTTTCTTACCAAACTACATTAGAAATGAAACGAAGATGCTAAATTGTACAACTTTTTGGATTGTACAAAGGAGTGAAGTTTGAACTGGCTATGATCTACACTCTTCGTAAGAGAGCAACTCATTCCTAGTGCTGAACAAGCTTATTTCACAGAGTACAGTGTTTGGCAATGAAGATGTTTGTTTTCTTATCAAACTATATTAGAAACGAAACAGAGCTGCTAAATTGTACAACTTTTTGGATTTTAGCAAGGAATGAAGTTTGAACTCGCTGTGATATACACTCTTCGTAGGAAAGCAAATCATTCCTAGAGTTGAAAAAGCTTGTCTCGCACAGGACAGTGTTCAGCAATGAAGATGTTTCTTTTTGAACCACACTACATTAGAAATGAAACAAAGCTACCAAATTATACAACTTGTTAGATTATACAAACGAGGAAAGTTTGAACTTGCTGTGATCTCCCGTGTTCATAGGAAAGCAACTCATTCCTAGAGCTGAACAGGCTTATTTCGCACAGTACAATGTTAGGCAATGAAGATGTTTCTTTCCTTGCCAAACTACATTACAAATGAAATGAAGCTACTAAATTGTACAACTTGTTAGATTGTACAAACGAAGAAAGATTGAACATGTTGTGATCTCCCATGTTCATACGAAAGCAACTCATTCCTAGAGCTGAACAGTCTTATTTCGCACAGTACAGTGTTCGGTGATGAAGATGTTTCTTTCTTACCAAACTACACTAGAAATGAAAAGAAGCTATTAAATGGTACAACTTGTTTGATTGTACAAAGGAATGAAGTTTGGACTTGCTCTGATCTACACTCTTCCTAGGAAAGCACCTCATTCCTAGAGCTGAACAAGCTTATTTCGCACAGTACAGTGTTCGACAATGAAGATGTTTCTTTTCGTACCAAAATACATTAGAAATTAAATGGAACTACTAAATTATACAACATGTTGCACTGTACAAAGGAATGAAATTTGAACATGCTCTTTGTAGGAAACCAACTCATTCTGAGAGCTGAACAAGCTTATTTCACACAGGGCAGTGTTTGGCAATGAAGACGTTTGTTTTATTACCAAACTACATTAGAAATTAAATGAAGTTTCTAAATTGTACAACTTGTTAGATTGTACAAACGAGGAAAGTTTGAACTTGCTGTGATCTCCTATGTTCGTTCGAAAGCAACTCATTCCTAGAGCTAAACAGGCTTATTTCGCACAGTACAATCTTCAGCAATGAAGATACTTCTTTTCTTAGCAAACTTCATTAGAAATGAAATGAAGCTGCGAAATTGTACAACTTCCTCGATTGTACAAACGAATGAAATTTGAACTTACTGTCATCTACACTCTTCCTAGGAAAGTAACTCATTCCTAGAGCTGAACAAGCTTATTTCTCATTGGATAGTGTTCGGCAATGAAGATGTTTCTTTTCTTACCAAACTACATTAGACATGAAACAAAGCTACTAAGTTATAAAACTTATTAGATTGTACAAACGAGGAAAGTTTGAACTTGCTATGATCTACCCTCTTAGCAGGAAAACACCTCATTCCTTGAGCTGAACAAGCTTATTTCGCACAGTACAGTGTTCAACAAAGAAGATATTTATTTTCCTACCAAAATACATTAAAATGAAATGAAGCTACTAAATTTTAAAACTTGTTGGATTGTACAAACGAGGAATGTTTGAACTTGCTGTGATCTCCCATGTTCGTACAAAAGCAACTCATTCCTATAGCTGAAGAGGCTTATTTCGCACAGTTCAGACTTCAGCAATGAAGATGTTTCTTTTCTTACAAAACTACATTAGAAATAAAATGAAGCTGCTAAATTGTACAACATGTGTGATTGTACAAAAGAATGAAGTTTAAACTGGCTGTGATCTACACTCTTCATAGGAAAGCAACTCATTCCTAGAGCTGAACAAGCTTATTTGGCACAGTACAGTGTTCAGGAAGGAAGATGTTTCTTTTTTACCAAAGTACATTACAAACGAAATGAAGCTACTAAATTATACAACTTGTTGCATTGTACAAATGAATGAAGATAGAAACTGCTGTGACCTACACTGTTCATAGCAAAGCAACACATTCCTAGAGAATAAAAAACTCATTTTGCACAATACGTTCTTTGGCAATGAAGACGTTTCTTTTCTTACCAAACAACATTAGAAATGAAAGGAAGCTGCTAAATTGTACAATGTCTTCAATTGTACAAATGAATGAAGTTTGAACTTGCTGTGATGTACACTCTTTGTAGGAAAGCAACACATTCCTAGAGCTGAACAAGCTTATTTCACACAGTACAGTGTAGGGCAATGAAGATGTTTGTTTTCTTACCAAACTACATTAAAAATGAAACAGAAGCTGGGCATGGTGGCTCACGCCTTTAATCCCAGCACTCGGGAGGCAGAGGTAGAAGGATCACCAAGAGTTCGAGGCCACCCTGAGACTCCATGGTAAATTCCAGGTCAGCCTGGACCAGGGTGAGACCCTACCTCGAAAAACCAAAAAAAAAAAAAAAAAAAAAAGAAAAAAAAATGAAATGGAGCTGGTAAATTGTACAACTTGTTGGACTGTAAAAAGGAATGAAGTTTGAACTATGTGATCTACACTCTTCATTGGAAAGCAACCCATAACTAGAGCTGAACAAACTTATTTCGCACTGTACAGTGTTTGTCAATGAACATATTACTTTCCTTGCCAAACTACATTAGAAATGAAACAAAGTTTCTAAATTTTCCAACTTCTTAGATTATACAAATGAGGAAAGATTGAACTTGCTGTGTTCTCCCATGTTCGTACTAAAGCAACTCATTTCTTGAGCCAAACAGGCTTATTTTGCACAGTATAGTGCTTTGGCAATGAAGGTGTTTCTTTTCTTACCAAACTACATTAGAAAGGACACGAAGATACTACATTGTAAAAGTTGTTGGATTGTACAATGGAATGGGGTTTACACTTGCACTGATCTACACTATTCGTAGGAAAGCACCTCATAACTAGAGCTGAAAAAGCTTATTTTGCACAGTACACTGTTCGGCATTGAGTATGTTACTTTTCCTACCAAAATACACTAGAAATGAAATGAACCTATTAAATTGTACATCTTCTTGGATTGTACAAAGGAATGAAGTTTGAACTTGCTGTGATCTACTCTGTTCGTAGGAAAGCAACTCATTCCTATAGCTGAACAAGCTTCTTTCACATTGGAAAATGTATGGCAATGAAGATGTTTCTTTCCTTGCCAAACTACATTAGAAATGAAACAAAGGGGATAAATTATAAAACTTGTTGGATTGTACAAACGAGGAAAGTTTGAACTTGCTGTGATCTCCCATGTTCGTAGGAAAGCAACTCATTCCTAGAGCTGAACAAGTTTATTTCGCACAGTACAGTGTTCAGCAATGAAGATGTTTCTTTTCCTGCCAAACTACATTAGAAATGAAACGAATTTACTGAATTGTACAACTTGTTAGATTGTACATACGAGGAAAGATTGAACATGCTGTGATCTCCCATGTTCGTACAAAAGAAACTCATTCCTAGAACTCAACAGTCTCATTTTGCACAGTAGAGTGTTAGGCAAGGAAGATGTTTCCTTTCTTACCAAACTACATTAGAAATGAAACGAAGCTACTAAATTGTACAACTTGTTGGATTGTACAAAGGAATGAAGTTTGAACTTGCTCTGATCTACACTCTTCGTAGGAAAGCACCTCATTCCTAGAACTGAACAAGCTTATTTCGCACAGTACAGTGTTAGACAATGAAGATGTTTGTTTTCCTATCAAAATGCATTACAAAGGAAGCGAAGCTACTAAATTGTACAACTTGTTGGATTGTACAAAGGAATGAAGTATGAACTTGCTGTGATCTACACTCTTTGTAGGAAAGCAACTCATTCCAAAGCTGAACAGGCTTATTTCGCACAGTAAAGAGGTCGGCAATGAAGATGTTTCTTTTCTTACCAAACTATATTAGAAATGAAATGAAGCTGTTCAATTGTACAACTTCTTCAATTGTACAAACGAACGAAGTTTGAACCGGCTGTGATCTACACTCTTCGTAGGAAAGCAACACATTCTTAGAGCTGAACAAGCTTATTTCGCCCAGGACAGTGTTGGCAATGAAGATGTCTCTTTCCTTGCCAAACTACATGAGAAATGAAACGAAGTTATTAAATTGTACAACTTGTTAGATTGTACAAACGAGGAAAGATTGAATTTGCTGTGATCTCCTGTGTTCATACGAAAGCAAGTCATTCCTAGAGCTGAACATGCTTATTTTGCACAGTACAAAGTTCTGCAATGAAGATGTTACTTTTCTTACCAAACTACATTAGAATTGAAGCGAAGTTCCTAAATTGTAAAACTTGTTAAATTGTACAAATGAGAAAAGTTTTAACTTGCTCTGATCTCCTGTGTTCGTACAAAAGCAACTTATTCGTAGAGCTAAACAGGCTTATTTCACACAGTACGATGCTTGACAAAAATATGTTTCTTTTCTTACCAAACTACATTAGAAATGAAACGGAGCTGCTAAATTGTACAACTTGTTGGTTTGTACAAAGGAGTGAAGTTTGAACTTGCTGTGATCTACACTCATCGTAGGAAAGTGACTCATTCCGAGAGCTGAACAAGCTTATTTCGCACAGGACAGTGTTGAGCAATGAAGATGTTTCTTTTTTTACCAAAGTACATTAGAAATGAAAAGAAGCTAGTAAATTGTACAACTTGTTAGATTGTACAAATGAGGAATGTTTGAACTTCCTGTGATCTCCTTTGTTTCGTACGAAAGCAACTCATTCCTAGAACTGAACAGGCTTATTTCGCACATTACAGAGTTTGGCAATGAAGATGTCTCTTTTCTTACAAAACTACATTAGAAATAAATCAAAGCTGCTAAATTGTACAACTTGTGGGATTGTATAAACGAATGACGTTTGAACTGGCTGTGATGTACACTCCTCGTAGGAAAGCAACTCATTCCTAGAGCTGAACAAGCTTATTTGGCACAGTACAGTGTTTGGCAATGAAGATGTTTCGTTTTTAATCAAAGTACATTAGAAATGAAATGAAGATGCTAAATTGTAAAAAGTGTTGTATTGTTCAAACCAATGAAGTTTGAACTTGCTGTGATCTACACTCTTCATAGCTAAGAAACACATTCCTAGAGCACACAAAACTCATTTCGCACGATACATTGTTTCGCAATGAAGATGTTTCTTTTCTTACCAAACTATATTAGAAATGAAATGAAGCTACTACATTGTACAACTTGTTGGATTGTACAAAGGAATGAAGTTTGATCTTGCTCTGATCTACACTATTCGAAGGAAAGCAACTCATTCCCAAAGCTGAACAAGCTTATTTCGCACAGTACTATGTTTGGAAATGAAGATGTTTCTTTTCCTTGCAAAATACATTAGAAATGAAATGAAGCTACTAAATTATACAATTGGTTAGATTGTACAAAAGAATGAAGTTTGAACTTGCTGTGATCTACACTCTTCGTAGGAAAGCAACTCATTCCTAGAGATGAACAACCTTATTTCCATCAGTAGAGTGTTCGGCAATAAAGATGTTTCTTTTCTTACCGAACTATATAAGAAATGAAACAAAGTTACGGAATTGTACGACTTGTTAGATTGTACAAACGAGGAAAGTTTGAACATGCTGTGATCTCCCTGGCACCTCATTCCTAGAGCTGAACAACCTTATTTCGCACAGTACAATGTTTGGAAATGAGGATGTTTCTTTGCCTACCAAAATACATTAGAAATGAAATGAAACTATTAAATTGTACAATTCATTGGATTGTACAAAGGAATGATGTTTGAATTTGCTGTGATCTACACTCTTCGTAGGAAAGCAACTCATTGCTATAGATGAACAAGCTTATTTCCCGCAGTAGAGTGTCTGGCAATGAAGATGTTTCTTTTCTTACTGAACTACATTAGAAATGAAACAAAGTTACTAAATTGTACAACTTGTTAGATTGTACAAACGAGGAAACTTATTAGACTGTACAAATGAGGAAAGTTTGAACTTCCTGTGATCTGTGTTCATAGTAAAGCAACTCATTCCTAGAGCTGAACAGGCTTATTTTGCACAGTACAGTGTTCGGCAATGAAGATGTTTATTTTCTTACCAAACTACATTAGAAATGAAAAGAAGCTGCTACATTGTACAACTTGTTGGATTCTACAAACGAATGAAGTTTGAATGGCTGTGATCTACACAATTCGTAGGAAAGCACCTCATTCCTAGACCTGTACAGCTTATTTTGCAAATTACAGTGTTCGGCAATGAAGAGGTTTGCTTTCTTAACAAACTACATTAGACATGAAACAGAGCTACTGAATTGTACAACTTCTTGGATTGTACAAAAGAACTAAGTTTAAACTTGCTATGATCTACCCTCATCCTGGGAAAGCAACTTTCTAGAGCTGAACAAGCTTATTTTGCATTGCATAGTGTTCAGCAATGAAGATGTTTCTTTTCTTACCAAACTACATTAGCAATGAAACAAAGCTACCAAACTAAACAACTTGTTAGATTGTATAAACGAGGAAAGTTTTAACTTGCTCTGATCTACACTCTTTGTAGCAAAGCACCTCATTCCTAGAGGTGACAAGCTTATTTTGTACAGTACAGTGTTCGAAAATGAAGATGTGTCTTTTCCTACTAAAATACATTAGAAATGAAACGAAGCTACTAAATTGTACAAGTTGTTGGATTGCACAAAGGAATGAAGTTTGAACTTGCTGTGATCTACACTCTTCGTAGGAAACCAACTCATTCCTAGAGCTGAATAAGCTTATTTGGCACAGTACAGTGTTCGGCAATGAAAATATTTCTTTTATTATCAAAGTACATTTGAAATGAAACTAAGCTACTAAATCGTACAATGTGTTGTATTGTACAAACGAATGAAGTTTGAACTTGCTGTGATCTACACTCTTCGTAGGAAAGAAACTCATTCCTAGAGATGAACAAGCTTATTTTGCTCAGTAGAGTGTTCGGCAATGAAGATGTTTCTTTTCTTCCCGAACTACATTAGAAATGAAACGAAGTTACTAAATTGTACAGCTTGTTAGATTTTACAAAAGAGGAACGTTTGAACATGCTGTGATCTCCCGTGTTCGTACAAAAGCAAGTTATTCCTAGAGCTGAACAGGCTTATTACGCACAGTACAGTGGTCAGCAATGAAGATGTTCTTTTCTTACCAAATTACATTAGAAATGAAATTTAGATAATAAATTTTATAACTTGTTGGATTGTACAAAGGAATGAAGTTTGAACTTGCTGTGATCTACACTCTTAGCAGGAAAGCAACTCATTCCTAGAGCTGAACAGGCTTATTTAACACAGTGCAATGTTCGGGAAAGAAGATGTTTCTTTTATCACCAAACTACATTAGAAATGAAACGAAGTGGCTACATTGTACAACTTGTTGGATTGTACAAAGGAATGAAATTTGAACTTGCTGTGATCTACACTCTTTGTAGGAAACCAACACAATCCTGGAGCTGAAAAAGCTTATTTCTCACAGGGCTGTGTTCGGCAATGAAGATGTTTCTTTTCTTACCAAACTACAATAGAAATGAAACGAAGTTCATCAATTGTACAACTTGATAGATTATACAAATGAGGAAAGTTTGAACTTGCTGTGATCTCCCATGTTCGTACGAGGTAAACAGGCTTATTTCGCACAGTAGAGTGTTCGGCAATGAAGATGTTTGCTTTCTTACCAAACTGCATTAGAAATGAAACGGAGCTACTAAACTGTACAACTTGTTGGATTGTACAAAGGAATGAGGTTTGAACTTGCTGTGATATACACTCATTGTAGGAAAGTAACTCATTCCTAGAGCAGAACAAGCTTATTTCACACAGGACAGTGTTCAGGAATGAAGATGTTTCTTTTCTTACCAAAGTACGTTAGAAATGAAAAGAAGTTAGGAATTTGTACAACTTGTTAGATTGTACAAATGAGGAAAGTTGGAACTTGCTGTGATCTCCCGTGTTTGTAGGAAAACTAGTCATTCCTAGAGCTGAAAAGGGTTTATTTTGCACAGTACAGAGTTCGGCAATGAAGATGCTTCTTTTCTTACCAAACTACATTAGAAATGAAACGAAGCTGCTGAATTGTACAACTTGTTGCATTGTACAAAAGGAATGAAATTTGAACTGGCTGTGATCTACACTCTTCGTAGGAAATCAACACATTCCTAGAGCTGAACAAGATTATTTGGCACACTACAGTGTACGGCAATGAAGACTTTTTTTTTTTATCAAATACATTAGAAACAAAACGAAGCTACTAAAGTACACAACTTGTTGTATTCTACAAACGAATGAAGTTTGCTGTGATCTACACTCTTCATAGCAAAGCAACACATTCCTAGAGCACAAAAACCTCTTTCACACAATACATTGTTTAGCAATTAAGATGTTTCTTTTCTTACCAAACTACATTAGAAATGAAATGAAGGTACTACATTGTAAAATTAGTTGGATTGTACAAAGGAATGAAGACTGAATTGCTCTGATATACACTATTCATAGGAAAGCACCTCATATCTAGAGCTGAACAAGCTTATTTCGCACAGTACAGTGTTTGGCAATGAAGATGTTTCTTTTCTTTACAAACTACATTAGAAATGAAATGAAGTTCCTAAATTGTACAACTTGTTAGATTTTACAAACGAGGAAAGTTTGATCTTGCTGTGATCTCCCGTATTCCTAGGAAAGCAACTCATTCCGATAGCTAAACAGGCTTAATTGTGCACAGTACACTGTTCAGCAATGAAGATGTTTCTTTTCTTACCAAACTACATTAGAAATGAAAACAAGCTAGTAATTTGTACACCTTATTAGACTGTACAAATGAGTAAAGTTTGAACTTGCTGTGATCTCCCATGTTCGTAGGAAAGTAACTCATTCCTAGACCTGAACAGGCTTACTTCGCAGAGTACAGTGTTTGGCAATGAAGATGTTTCTGTTCTTGGCAAACTACATTACAAATGAAACGAAGTTACTAAATTGTACAACTTCTTAGATTGTACAAATGAGGAAAGTTCGAACTTGCTGTGATCTCCCGTGTTCATACAAAAGCAACTCATTCCTTGAGCTGAACAGGCTTATTTCGCCCAGGACACAGTGTTTGGCAATGGAGATGTTTCTTTTCTTACCAGACTACATTAGAAATAAAACAAAGCTTCTAAATTGTACAACTTGTTGGATTGTACAAACTAATGAAGTTTGAACTGGCTGTGATCTACACTCTTCTTAGGAAAGCAACTCATTCCTAGAGCTGAACAAGCTTATTTCGCACAGTACAGTGTTCGGCAATGAAGATGTTTCTTTTCTTAGCAAACTACATTAAATACGAAATGGAGCTACTAAGTTGTACAACTTGTTGGATTGTACAAAGGAATGAAGTTTGAAGTGGCTGTGATCTACACTCTTTGTAGGAAAGCAACTCATTTCTAAAGCTGAACAAGCTTATTTCGCACAGGACAGTGTTCAGCAATGAAGATGTTTATTTTCTTACTAAACTACATTAGAAATGAAAAGAGCTACTAAAGTATACAACTTCTTAGATTTTACAAATGAGGAAAGTTTGAACTTGCTGTTATCTCCCGTGTTCATAGAAAAACAACTCATACCTAGAGCTGAACAGACTTATTTCGCACAGTACAGCAATGAAGATGTTTCTTTTCTTACCAAACTACATTAGAAATGAAAGGAAGCTACAAAATTGTACAAATTGTTGGATTGTACAAAGGAATGGAGTTTGAACTTGCAATGACCTACACTTTTCCTAGGAAAGCACCTCATTCCTAGAGCTGAACATGTTTATTTCACACAGTACAGTGTTCGACAATGAAGATGTTTCTTTTCCTACCAAAATATATTAGAAATGAAACGAAGCTACTAAATTCTACAACTTGTTGGATTGTACCAAGGAATGAAGTTTCAACTGGCTGTGATCTACACTCTTTGTAGGAAACCAACTCATTCCTAGAGCTGAACAAGCTTATTTCTCACAGGGCTGTGTTCAGCAATGAAGATGTTTCTTTTCTTACCAAACTACATTAGAAATGAAAAGAAGTTCATAAATTGTAAACTTGTTAGATTCTACAAACGAGGAAAGTTTGAACTTGCTGTGATCTCCTGTGTTAGTATAAAAGCAACTCATTCCTAGACCTAAACAGGCTTATTTCACACAGTACAATCTTCGGCAATGATGATGTTTCTTTTCCTACCAAACTACATTAGAAATGAAACGAAGCTGCTAAATTGTACAACTTCTTTGATTGTACAAACGAATGACGTTTGAACTTGCTGTGATCTACCCTCTTTGTAGGAAAGCAACTCATTCCTATAGATGAACAGGCTTATTTCCCTCAGTAGAGTGTTGCGAAATGAAGATGTTTCTTTTCTTACCGAACTACAGTAGAAATTAATCGAAGTTACTAAATTGTACCACTTGTTAGATTGTACGAATGAGGAAAGTTTGAACATGCTGTGATCTCTCGTGTTCGTACGAAAGCAAGTCATTCCTAGAGCTGAACAGGCTTAATTGAGCACAGTACATGTTTGGCAATGAAGATGTTTCATTTCTTACCAAACTACATTAGAAATGAAAAAACAGTAGTAATTTGTACAACTTATTAGATTGTACAAATGAGTAAGGTTTGAACTTGCTATGATCTCCTGTGTTCGTAGGAACGCAACTCAGTCCTAGAGCTGAACAGGCTTATTTCCACAGTACAGTGTTCGGCAATGAAGATGTTTCTCTTCTTACCAAACTACATTAGAAATGAAACGAAGCTGCTAAATTGTCCAACTTATTCGAATGTACAAACGAATGATGTTTGAACTTGCTCTGATCTACACTCTTTGTAGGAAAGCAATTGATTCCTAGAGCTGAACAGGCTTATTTCACAATGTACAGTGTTCGGCAATGAAGATGTTTCTTTTCTCGCCAAACTGCATTACAAATGAAACGAAGTTACCAAATTGTACAAATTGTTAGATTGTACAAACGAGGAAAATTTGAACTTGCTGTGATCTCCCATGTTCGTACAAAAGTAACTCCTTCCTAGAGCTAAACAGGTTATTTCACACAGTACAATGTTTGTCAATGAAGATGTTTCTTTTCTTACCAAACTACATTAGAAATGAAATGAAGCTGCTAAATTGTACAACTTCTGTGATTGTACAAACGAATGAAGTTTGAACTGGCTAGGATCTACGCTCTTCGTAGGAAAGCAACTCATTCCGTAGAGCTGAACAAGCTTATTTGGCACAGCACAGTGTTAGGCAATGAAGATGTTTCTTGTTTTTATCAAAGTACATTAGAAAAGAAACGAAGTTGCCAAATTGCACAACTTCTTCCATTGTACAAACGGATGAAGTTTGAACTTGCAGTGATCTACACTCTTCATAGGAAACCAACTCATTCCTATAGATGAACAAGCTTATTTCCCTCAGTAGAGTGTTTGGCAATGAAGATGTTTCTTTTCTTACCGAACTACAATAGAAATGAAACAAAGCTTCTAAATTGTACAACTTCTGGGAGTGTACAAAGGGATGAAGTTTCAACTTGCTGTGATCTACACTCTTCGTAGGAAAGCAACTCATTCCTATACATGAAAAAGCTTATTTCCCTCAATAGAGTGTTCGGCAATGAAGATGTTTCTTTTCTTACCGAACTACATTAGAAATGAAGCGAAGTTACTAAATTGTACAACTTGTTGGATTGTACAAACGTGGAAAGTTTGAGCATGCTGTGATCTCTTGTGTTCGTAAGAAAGCAAGTCATTCCTAGAGCTGAACAGGCTTAATTGCGCACAGTACAGTGTTCGGCAATGAAGATGTTTCTTTTCTTACCAAACTACATTAGAAATGAAAAGAAGCTAGAAATTTGTACAACTTATTAGATTGTACAAATGAGGAAAGTTTGAACTTGCTGTGATCTCCCGTGTTCATAGGAAAGCAACTCATTCCTAGAGCTGAACAGGCTTATTTCGCACAGTACAGTGTTCGGCAATGAAGATGTTTCTTTTCTTACCAAACTACATTAGAAATGAAATGGAGCTGCTACATTGTACAACTTGTTAGATTGTACAAACTAATGAAGTTTGAACTGGCTGTGATCTACACTCTTCATAGGAAAGCAACTCATTCCTAGAGCTGAACAAGCTTATTTCACACAGGGCTGTGTTCTGCAATGAAGATGTTTCTTTTTTTAGCATACTACATTAGAAATGAATCAAAGTTCCAAAATTGTACAACTTGTTAGATTGTAGAAACGAGGAAAGGTTTAACTAGCTCTGATCTCCCGTGTTCGTCCGAAAGCAACTCGTTCCTAGAGCAAAACAGGCTTATTTAGCACAGTACATTGTTTGGCAATGAAGATGTCTCTTTTATTACCAAACTACATTAGAAATGAAACGAAGCTAGGAAATTGTACAACTTTTTGGATTGTACAAACTAATGAAGTTTGTACTGGCAGTGATCTACACTTTTCGTAGGAAAGCAACTCATTCCTAGAGCTGAACAAGCTTATTTGGCACAGTACAGTGTTCAGTAATGAAGATGTTTCTTTTTTTATCAAAGTACATTAGAAACAAAACAAAGATACCAAATTGTACAACTTGTTGGATTGTACAAAGGAATGAAGTTTGAACTGGCTGTGATTTACCCTCTTCGTAGGAAAGCAACTCATTCCTAGAGCTGAACAAGCTCATTTCACACAGGACAGTGTTCAGCAATGAAGATGTTTCTTTTCTTACCAAAGTACATTAGAAATGAAAAGAAGCTAGTAAATTGTACACCTTCTTAGATTGTACAAACGAGGAAAGTTTGAACTTGCTGTTATCTACACTCTTCTTAGGAAAGCAATTGATTCCTAGAGCTGAACAAGCTTATTTCACACAGTAGAGTGTTTGGCAATTAAGATCATTGTTTTCTTACCAAACTACATTGGAAAGGAAAGGGAGCTACTAAATTGTACAACTTGTTGGATTGTACAGAGGAATGAAGATTGAACTTGCTGTGATCTACACTCTTCGTAGGAAAGCAACTCATTCCTAGAGCTGAACAAGCTCATTTCACACAGGACAGTGTTCAGCAATGAAGATATTTCTTTTCTTACCAAAGTACATTAGAAATGAAAAGAAGCTAGTAAATTGTACACCTTCTTAGATTGTACAAACGAGGAAAGTTTGAACTTGCTGTGATCTCGAGCATTCGTACAAAAGCAACTCATTCCTAGAGCTGAAGGGTACTATTTCGCATAGTACAGAGTTCAGCAATGAAGATGTTTCTTTTCTTACCAAACTACATGAGAAATGAAACGAA
This sequence comes from Orientallactaga bullata, assembly GCA_004027895.1. Lineage (NCBI taxonomy): Eukaryota > Metazoa > Chordata > Mammalia > Rodentia > Dipodidae > Orientallactaga > Orientallactaga bullata. The sequence goes on along the minus strand of PVKW010001510.1, from coordinate 44,148 downwards.
ACAACTAAATTGTAAAACTTATTGGATTGTACAAAAGATTGAAGTTTTAACTTGCTGTGATCTACTCTGTTTATAGAAAGGCAACACATCCCTAGAGCTGGACAAGCTTATTTCGCCCAGTACAGTGTTCGGCAATGAAGATGTTTCTTCTCTTTACAAACTACATTAGAAATTAAATGAAGCTACAAAATTGTACAACTTGTTGGTTTTTACAAAGGAATGAAGTTTGAACTTGCTCTGAACTCCACTCTTCGCAGGAAAGTACCTCATTCCTAGAGCTGAACAAGCTTATTTCGCACAGTACAGTGTTTGACAATGAAGATGTTTCTTTTCCTACCAAACTACATTAGGAATGAAACTAAGCTACTTAATTGTACAACTTGTGGGATTGTACAAAGGAATGAAGTTTCAACTTGCTGTGATCTACACTCTTCATAGGGAACCAACTCATTCCTAGAGTTGAACAAGCTTATTTCTCACAGGGCAGTGTTTGGCAATGAAGATGTTTCTTTTCTTACCAAACTACATTAGAAATGAAACAAAGTTCTTAAATTGTACAACTTGTTAGAGTGAACAATTGAGGAAAGTTTGAACTTGCTGTGATCTCCCGTGTTCGTACGAAAACAACTCCTTCCTAGAACTAAACAGGTTTATTTCGCACAGTACAATCTTCAGCAATGAAGATGTTTCTTTTCTTACCAAACTACATTAGAAATGAAATGAAGCTGCGAAATTGTACAACTTCTGTGATTGTACAAACGAATGAAGTTTGAACTGGCTGGGATCTACACTCTTCGTAGGAAAACAACTCATTCCTAGAGCTGAACAAGCTTATTTGGCACAGTACCATGTTTGGCAATGAAGATGTTTCTTGATTTTATCAAAGTACATTAGAAATGAAACAAAGCTGCTAAATTGTACAACTTCTTCCATTGTACAAACGGATGAAGTTTGAACTTGCTGTGATCTACACTCTTCATAGGAAACCAACTCAATCCTATATATGAACAAGCTTATTTCCCTCAGTAGAGTGTTCGGCAATGAAGATGTTTCTTTTCTTACCAAACTGCATTAGAAATGAAACGAAGTTAATAAACTGTACAACTTGTTAGATTGTACAAACGAGGAAAGTTTGAGCATGCTGTGATATCTCATGTTCGTATGAAAGCAAGTCATTCCTAGAGCTGAACAGGCTTAATTGCGCACAGTACAGTGTTCGGCAATGAAAATGTTTCTTTTCTTACCAAACTACATTAGAAATGAAAAAAAGCTAGAAATTTGTACAACTTATTAGATTGTACAAATGAGGAAAGTTTTAACTTGCTGTGATCTCCCATGTTCATAGGAAAGCAACTCATTCCTAGAGCTGAACAGGCTTATTTTGCACAGTACAGTGTTCGGCAATGAAGATGTTTCTTTTCTTACCAAACTACATTAGAAATGAAATGGAGCTGCTACATTGTACAACTTGTTAGATTGTACAAACGAATGAAGTTTGAACTGGCTGTGATCTACACTCTTCATAGGAAAGCAACTCATTCCTAGAGCTGAACAAGCTTATTTTGCACACGGCTGTGTTCTGCAATGAAGATGTTTCTTTTGTTAGCATACTACATTACAAATGAAACCAATTTCCTAAATTGTACAACGTGTTAGATTGTAGAAATGAGGAAAGGTTTAACTAGCTCTGATCTCCCATGTTTGTGTGAAAGCAACTCATTCCTAGAGCTGAACAGGCTTATTTAGCACAGTACATTGTTTGGCAATGAAGATCTTTACTTTATTACCAAACTACATTAGAAATGAAATGAAGCTGCTAAATTGTACAACTTCTTCGATTGTACAAATGAATTAAGTTTGAACTTGCTGTGATCTACACTCTTCCTAGGAAAGCAATTGATTCCTAGAGCTGAACAAGAAAATTTCACACAGTACAGTGTTCAGCAATGAAGATGATTGTTTTCTTACCAAACTACATTGGAAATGAAATGGAGCTACTAAATTGTAAAACTTGATGGATTGTACAAAGTAATGAAGTTTGAAGTTGCTGTGATCTACACTCTTCGTAGGATAGCAACTCATTCCTAGAGCTGAACAAGCTTATTTTGCACAGGACAGTGTTCAGCAATGAAGATGTTTCTTTTCCTACCAAAGTACATTAGAAATGAAAAGACGCTAGTAAATTGTACACCCTGTTAGATTGTACAAAGGAGGAAAGTTTGAATTTGCTGTGATATCTCTTATTCGTACGAAAGCAACTCATTCCTAGAGCTGAACAGGGCTATTTCGCACAGTACAGAGTTCGGCAATGAAGATGTTTCTTTTCTTACCAAACTACATTAGAAATGAAACGAAGCAACTAAATTGTAAAACTTATTGTGTTGTACCAAATATTGAAGTTTTAACTTGCTGTGATCTACTCTGTTTGTAGAAAGTCAACACATCCCTAGAGGTGAACAAGCTTATTTCGCCCGGTACAGTGTTCGGCAATGAAGATGTTTCTTCTCTTTACAAACTACATTAGAAATGAAACGAAGCTACAAAATTGTACAACTTGTTGGATTTTACAAAGAAATGAAGTGTGAACTTGCTCTGAACTCCACTCTTCGCAGGAAAGCACCTCATTCCTAGAGCTGAACAAGCTTATTTCACACAGTACAGTGTTTGACAATGAAGATGTTTCTTTTCCTACCAAAACACATCAGAAATGAAACTAAGCTACTTAATTGTACAACTTGTGGGATTGTACAAAGCAATGAAGTTTCAACTTGCTATGATCGACACTCTTCGTAGGAAACCAACTCATTCCTAGAGCTGAAAAGCTTGTTTCTCACAGGGCTATGTTTGGCAATGAAGATGTTTCTTTTCTTACCAAACTACATTAGAAATGAAACAAAGTTCGTAAATTGTACAACTTGTTAGATTCAACAAACGAGGAAAGTTTGAACTTGCTGTGATCTCCCGTGTTAGTACGAAAGCAACTCATTCCTAGAGCAAAACAGCCTTATTTTTCACAGTACAATCTTTGGCAATGAAGATGTTTCTTTTTTCTTTTTCTTTTTCTTTTTTTTTTTTTTTTTTTTTTTTTTTTTTTTTTTTTTTTTTTTTTTTTTTTTTTTTTTTTTTTTTTTTTTTTTTTTTTTTTTTTTTTTTTTTTTTTTTTTTTTTTTTTTTTGCTTTTATGAGGTAGGCTCTCACTCTGGTACAGGCTGACCTGGAATTCACTATGTAGTCTCAGGGTGGCCTTGAACTCTCGGCAATCCTCCTACCTCTGCCTCCCAAGTGCTGGGATTAAAGGTGTGCACCACCATGCCCGGCCAATGATGTTTCTTTTTTTATGAAAGTAAATTAGAAATTAAATGAAGCTTCTAAATTGTACAACTTGTTGTATTGTAGAAACGAATGAAGTTTGAACTTGCTGTGATCTACACTCTTCATAGCAAAGCAACACATTCCTACAGCACAAAAAACTCTTTTGCACAATACATTGTTTGGCAATGAAGATGTTTCTTTTCTTACCAAACTACATTAGAAATGAAATGAAGGCACTACATTGTAAAACTTGTTGGATTGTACAAAGGAATGAAGTTTGAACTTCCTCTAATGTACACTATTCGTAGGAAAGCACCTAATTCCTAGAGCTGAACAAGCTTATTTCGCACAGTACAGTGTTCAACATTGAAGATGTTTGCTTTCCTACCAAAATACATTAGAAATGAAATGAAGTAACTAAATTGTACAACTTGTTAGATTGCACAAACTTATTATTATCTACAACTTATTAGATTGTACAAATGAGGAAAATTTGAACTTGCTGTGATCTACAATCTTCGCAGGAAACCAACTCATTCTTAGAGCTGAAGAGGCTTATTTCGCACAGTACAGTGTTTGGCAATGAAGATGTTTCTTTTCTTGCCAAACTACATTACAACTGAAATGAAGTTACTAAATTGTGCAACTTGTTAGATTGCACAAATGAGAAATGTTTGAACTTGCTGTGATATCCCGTGTTGGTACGAAAGCAACTCATTCCTTAAGCTAAACAGGCTTATTTCACACAGTACAGTGCTTTGGCAATGAAGATGTTTCTTTTCTTACCAAACTACATTAGAAATGAAACGAAGCTAGGAAATTGTACAACTTTTTGGATTGTACAAACTAATGAAGTTTGTACTGGCAGTGATCTACACTTTTCGTAGGAAAGCAACTCATTCCTAGAGCTGAACAAGCTTATTTGGCACAGTACAGTGTTCAGCAATGAAGATGTTTCTTTTTTTATCAAAGTACATTAGAAACAAAACAAAGATACCAAATTGTACAACTTGTTGGATTGTACAAAGGAATGAAGTTTGAACTGGCTGTGATTTACCCTCTTCGTAGGAAAGCAACTCATTCCTAGACCTGAACAAGCTTATTTCGCACAGGACAGTGTTCACCAATGAAGATGTTTCTTTTCTTACCAAAGTAAATTAGAAATGAAAAGAAGCTAGTAAATTGTACAACCTGTTTGATTGTACAAACGAGGAAAGTTTGAACTTGCTGTGATCTACTGTGTTCGTACGAAAGCAACTCATTCCTAGAGCTGAACAGGCTTATTTCGCACAGTACAGAGTTCGGAAATGAAGATGTTTCCTTTCTTACCAAACTACATTAGAAATGAAAAGAAGCTGCTAAATTGTATAACTTGTTGGATTTCACAAACGAATGAAGTTTGAACTGGCTGTGATCTTCACTCTTCGCAGAAAAGCAACTCATTCCTAGACCTCAACAAGCTTATTTCGCCCAGTACAGTGTTTGGCAATGAAGATGTTTCTTTTTTTATCAAAGTATCTTAGAAATGAAACGAAGCTACTAAGTTGTACAACTTGTTGTACTGTACAAACTAATGAAGTTTGAACTTGCTGTGATCTACACTCTTCTTAGGAAAGCAATTCATTCCTAGAGCTGAACAAACTTATTTTGCCCAGGACAGTATTCAGCAATGAATATGTTTCTTTCCTTGTGAAGCTACATTAAAAATGAAACAAAGTTACTAAATTGTCCAACTTTTTAGATTGTACAAACAAGGAAAGATTGAACTTGCTGTGGTCTCTCGTGTTCGTACAAAAGCAAGTCATTCCTAGAGCTGAACATGCTTACTTCGCAGAGTACAGTGTTTGGATATGAAGATGTTTCTTTTGTAACAAAACTACATTAGAAATGAAACAAAGTTCGTAAGTTGTACAATTTGTAAGATTGTACAAACGAGGAAAGTTTGAACTTGCTGTGATCTACACTTTGGTAGAAAAGCAACTCATTCCTAGAGCTAAACAGGCTTATTTCGCACAGTACAATGTTCGGCAATGAAGATGTTTCTTTTTTTACCGAACTACATTAGAAATGAAATGAAGCTAGTAAATTGTACAACTTGTCAGACTGTATAAAGGATTAAAGTTTGAACTTGTAATCTACACTCTTCGTAGAAAAGCAACACATTCCTAGAGCTGAACAAGCTTATTTCACACAGTACAGTGTTCAGCAATGATAATGTTTCTTTTCTTGCCAAACTACATTACAAATGAAACGAAGTTACTAAATTGTACAACTTGTTAGATTGTACAAACGAGGAAAGATTGAACTTGCTGTGATCTCCCGTGTTCATACGAAAGCACGTCATTACTAGAGCTGAACATGCTTATTTCACAGAGAACAGTGTTTGGCAATTAAGATGTTTCTTTTCTAAGTAAACTACATTAGAAATGAAATGAAGTTCCTAAATTGTACAACTTGTTAGATTGTACAAACGTGGAAAGTTCGAACTTGCTGTGATCTACCGTGTTCGTATGAAAGCAACTCATTCCTGGAGCTGAACAGGCTTATCTCACACAGTACAGAGTTCGGAATGAAGATGTTTCTTTTCTTACCAAAGTACATTAGAAATGAAAAGAAGCTAGTAAATTGTAAAACCTGTTAGATTTTACAAACGAGGAAAGTTTGAACTTGCTGTGATCTATACTTTGGTAGAAAAGCAACTCATTCCTACAGCTAAACCGGCTTATTTCGCACAGTACAGTGTTCGGCAATGAAGATCTTTCTTTTCTTACCAAACTACATTAGAAATGAAATGAAGCTAGTAAATTGTACGACTTGTCAGACTGTACAAAGGATTAAAGTTTGAACTTGTTGTAATCTACACTCTTCTTAGAAAAGCAACTCATTCCTAGAGCTGAACAAGCTTATTTTGCACAGTACAGTGTTCAGCAATGAAGATATTTCTTTCCTTGCCAAACTACATTACAAATGAAATGAAGTTACTAAATTGTACAACTTGTTAGATTGTACAAACGAGGAAAGATTGAACTTGTGTGATCTCCTGTGTTTGTACGAAAGCACATCATTGCTAGAGCTGAACATGCTTATTTCATAGAGTACAGTGTTTGGCAATGAAGATGTTTCTTTTGTAAGTAAACTACATTAGAAATGAAACGAAGTTCCTAAATTGTACAACTTGTTAGATTGTACAAACGAGGAAAGTTTGAACTTGCTCTGATATCACTTGTTTGTATGAGAGCAACTCATTCCTAGAGCTAAACAAGCTTATTTCGCACCGTACAGAGTTTGGCATTGAAGAAGTTTATTTTCTTACCAAACTACATTAGAAATGAAATGAAGCTGCTAAATTGTACAACTTCTTCGATTGTACAAACGAATGAAGTTGGAACTTGCTGTAATCTACACTCTTCGTAGGAAAACAACTCATTCCTAGGGCTGAACAAGCTTATTTCGCACAGTACAGTGTTCGACAATGAAGATGTTTCTTTTCCTACCAAACTACATTAGAAATGAAACAAACATCCTAAATTGTACAACGTGTTAGATTATACAAACCCAGAAAGTTTGAACTTCCTGTGAACTCCCATGTTCATACGAAAGCAACTCATTTCTAGAGCTAAACAGGCTTATTTCGCACAGTACAATGTTCGCAATGAAGGTGTTTCTTTCCTTACCAAACTACATTAGAAATGAAACGAAGCTGCTGTATTGTAAAACTTCTTCGATTGTACACTAGTCATAGGAAAGCAACTTATTACTAAAGCTGAACAATCTTATTTCGCACAGGACAGTGTTCAGCAATGAAGATGTTTCTTTTCTTCTCAAAGTACATTAGAAATGAAAAGAAGCTAGTAAATTGTACAACTTGTTAGATTGTACAATGAGGACAGTTTGAACTTGCTGTGATCTCCAGTGTTCATAGGAAAGCAACTCATTCCTAGAGCTGAACAGGCTTATTTCGCACAGGACATTGTTTGACAATGAAGATGTTTCTTTCCTTTCCAAGCTATAATAGAAATGAAAAGAAGCTAGCAAATTGTAAAACTTGCTAGACTGTACAAATGAGGAAAGTTTGAACTTGGTGTGATCTCCCGTGTTCGTAGGAATGCAACTCATTCCTACAGCTGCACAGGCTTATTTTGCACAGTACAGTGTTTGGCAATGAAGATGTTTCTTTTCTTGCTAAACTACATTACAAATGAAACGAAGTTAGTAAATTGTAAAACTTTTTAGATTGTACAAACGAGGAAAGATTGAACTTGCTGTAATCTCCCGTGTTCGTACAAAAGCAACTCATTCCTAGAGCTGAACCGTCTTAATTCACACAGTACAGTGTTTGTCAATGAAGATGTTTCTTTTCTTAGCAAACTACATTAGAAATGCAACGAAGCTACCAAATTGTACAACTTGCTGGATTGTACAAGGAATGAAGTTTGAACTTCCTCTGATCTACACTCTTCGTAGGAAAGCACCTCATTCCTAGAGCTGTAGGAGCTTATTTCACACAGTACAGTGTCCGACAATGATGATGTTTCTTTTCCTACCAAAATATATTAGAAATGAAATGAAGCTACTAAATTGTACAACTTGTAGGATTGTACGAAGGAATGAAGTTTGAACCTGCTGTGATCTACAATCTTTCTAGGAAACCAACTCATTCCTAGAGCTGAACAAGCTTATTTCACACAGGGCAGTGTTCGGCAATGAAGATGTTTCTTTTCTTACCAACCTACATTAGAAATGAAACTAAGTTCCTAAATTTTACAACTTTTTAGATTGTACAAATGAGGAATGTGTGAAATTGCTGTAACCTCCCGAGTTCGTACGAAAGCAACTCATTCATAGAGCTAAACAGGCTTATTTCTCACAGTACAATGTTCAGCAATGAAGATGCTTCTTTTCTTACTAAACTACATTAGAAATGAAACGAAGCTGCTGAATTGTACAACATGATTTTGAAGTTTGAATTTGCTGTGATCTTCACAGTTCATATGAAAGCAACTCATTCCTAGTGCTGAACAAGCTTATTTCGCACAGGATAGTGTTCAGCAATGAAGATGTTTCTTTTCTTACAAAAGTACATTAGAAATGAAAAGAAGCTAGTAATTTATACAACTTGTTAGATTGTACAAATGAGGACAGTTTGAACTTGCTGTGATCTCCCATGTTCGGACAAAAGCAACTCATTCCTAGAGCTGAACAGGCTTATTTCGCACAGTACAGAGTTTGGGAACGAAGATGTTTCTTTTCTTACCAAACTACATTACAAATGCAATGAAGCTGCTAAATTGTACAACTTTTTGGATTGTACAAAAAAAAAGAAATTTGAACTGGCTGTGATCTACACTCTTCATAGGAAAGCGACACATTCCTAGAGCACAAAACACTCATGTTGCACAATACATTGATTGGCAATGAAGATGTTTCTTTTCTTACCAAACTACGTTAGTAATGAAATGAAGCTACTACATTGTACAACTTGTTGGATTGTACAAAGGAATGAAGTTTGAAGTTGTTCTGATCTACACTATTCATAGGAAAGCACCTCATTCCTCGAGCTGAACAAGCTTATTTTGCAAAGTACAGTGTTCGGCAATGAAGAAGTTTCTTTTCCTAACAAAATACATTAGCAATGAAATGAAGCTATTAAATTGTACAAATTGTTGGGTGATACAAAAGAATGAAGTTTCAACTTGCTGTGATCTACACTCTTCGTAGGAAAGCAACTCATTCCTAGAGCTGAACAAGCTTCTTTCGCACAGGACATTGTTTGAAAATGAAGATGTTTCTTTCCTTTCCAAACTACATTAGAAAAGAAAAGAAGCTATTAATTTGTACAACTTGTTAGATTGTACAAATGAAGAAAGTGTGAACTTGCTGTGATCTCCCGTGTTCGTAGGAAAGCAACTCATTCATAGAGCAGAACAGGATAATTTCTCACAGTAGAGTGTTCGGCAATGAAGATGTTTCTTTTATTGCCAATCTACATTACAAATGAATTGAAGTTACGAAATTGTACAACTTGTTACATTGTACATACGAGGAGTGTTTGAACTTGATGTGATCTCCCGTGTTCGTAGGAAAGCAACTCATTCCTTGAGATGAACAGGCTTATTTTGCATAGTACAGTGTTTGGCAATGAAGATGTTTCTTTTCTTACCAAACTACATTAGAAATGAAACTAAACTGCTAAATTGTACAACTTCTTCAATTGTACAAACGAATGATTTGAACTTGCTGTGATCTACACTCTTTGTAGGAAAGCAACTCCTTCCTAGAGCTGAACAAGCTTCTTTCGCACAGTATAGTGTTCAGCAATGAAGATATTTGTTTTCTTACCAAACTACATTAGAAATGAAACGGAGCTCCTAAATTGTACAACTTGTTGGATTGTAATAAGGAATGAAGTTTAAACTTGCTGTGATATACACTCTTTGTAGGAAAGCAACTCATTCCTAGAGCTGAACAAGCTTATTTCACACAGGACAGTGTTAGGAAATGAAGATGTTTCTTTTCTTACCAAACTACATTAGAGATGAAACAAAGCTACTAAATTATACAACGTGTTAGATTGCACAAACTACGAAAGTTTTAACTTGCTGTGATCTCTCGTGTTCATATGAAAGCACCTCATTCCTAGAGCTGAACAGTCTTATTTCGCACAGTACAGTGTTCGGCAATGAAGATGATTCTTTTCTTACCAAACTATATTAGAAATGAAACAAAGCTACTAAATTGTACCACTTGTTGGATTGTACAAATGAGGAAAGTTTGAACTTGCTGTGGTCTCCCATGTTCCAAGGAAAGCAACTCATTCCTAGAGGCACACAGGCTTAGTTGCACACAGTACAGTGTTCCGTAATGAAGATATTTCTTTTCTTACCAAACTACATTAGAAATGAAAAGAAGCTATTAATTTGTACATCTTGTTAGACTGTACAAATGAAGAAAGTGTGAACTTGCTGTGATCTCCCGTGTTTGTAGGAAAGCAACTTATTCCTAGAGCTGAAAAGGATAATTTCGCACAGTACAGTGCTCGGCAATGAAGATGTTTCTTTTCTTGCCAAACTACATTACAAATGAATTGAAGTTACGAAATTGTACAACTTGCTACATTGTACAAACGAGGAATGTTTGAACTTGATGTGATCTCCTGTGTTTGTAGGAAAGCAACTCATTCCTTGAGATGAACAGGCTTATTTTGCACAGTACAGTGTTTGGCAATAAAGATGTTTCTTTTGTTACCAAACTACAATAGAAATGAGACGAAACTGAAATATTGTACAACTTCTTTGATTGTACAAACTAATGAAATTTGACCTTGCTGTGATCTACACTCTTCGTAGGAAAGCAACTCATTCCTAGAGCTGATCAAGCTTCTTTCCCACAGTATAGTGTTCGGCAATGAAGATATTTGTTTTCTTACCAAAATACATTAGAAATTAAATGGAGCTCCTAAATTGTACAACTTGTTGGATTGTAATAAGGAATGAAGTTTGAACTTGCTGTGATATACACTTTTTGTAGGAAAGCAACTCATTCCTAGAGCTGAACAAGCTTATTTCGCACAGGACAGTGTTAGGAAATGAAGATGTTTCTTCTCTTACCAAACTACATTAGAGATGAAACAACGCTACTAAATTATACAAAACGTGTGAGATTGTACAAACTACGAAAGTTTTAACTTGCTGTGATCTCCCATGTTCACACGAAAGCAACTCATTCCTAGATTTGAACAGTCTAATTTCACACAGTACAGTGTTCGGCAATGAAGATGATTCTTTTCTTACCAAACTACATTAGAAATGAAACAAAGCTACTAAATTGGACAACTTGTTGGATTGTACAAACGAATGCAGTTTGAACTGACTCTGATCTACACTCTTTGTAGGAAAGCAACTCATTCCTAGAATTGAACAAGCTTATTTCGCACAGTAGAGTGTTCAGCAATGAAGATGTTTGTTTTCTTACAAAACTATGTTAGAAATCAAATGGAGGTAGCAAATTTTACAAATTGTTTGATTGTACAAAGGAAAGAAGTTTGAACTTGCTGTGATCTACACTCTTCATATCAAAGCAACACATTCCTAGAGCACAAAAAACTCATTTTGCACAATACATTTTTTGGCAATGAAGATGTTTCTTTTCTTACCAAACTACATTAGAAATGAAAAGAAGCTGCTAAATTGTACAACTTGTTGGATTGTACAAAGGAATGAAGTTTGAACTTGCTGTCATCTACACTCTTCGTAGGAAAGCAATACATTCCTAGAGCTTAACAAGCTTATTCCGCACAGGACAGTGTTCAGAAATGAAGATGTTTCTTTTCTTACCAAACTACATTAGAAATGAAACAAAGCTACTAAATTATAAAACTGTTTAGATTTTACAAACGAGGAAAGTTTGAACTTGCTCTGATATCCCGTGTTTGTAGGAAAGCAACTCATTCCTAGATCTGAACAGGCTTATTTCACACAGGAGAGTGTTCGGAATGAAGATGTTTCTTTCCTGGCCAAACTACAATATAAATGAAACGAAGTTACTAAATTGTACAACTTGTTAGATTGTACAAACGAGGAAAGTTAGAACTTGCTGTGATCTCCCATGTTCATACGAAAGCAACTCATTTCTAGAGCTGAACAAGCTTATTTCACACAGGACAGTATTTGGCAATGAAGATGTTTCTTTTTCTTCAAAGTACATTAGAAACAAAATGAAGCTACTAAATTGTACAACGTCTTGGATTGTACAAATCAAAGAAGTTGGAACTGGCTGTGATCTACACTCTTCATAGGAAAGCAACTCATTCCTAGACCTGAACAAGCTTATTTGGCACAGTACAGTGTTCAGCAATGAATATGTTTCTTTTTTTTATCAAAGTACATTAGAAACTAAACGAAGCTACTAAATTGTACAACTTGTTATATTGTACAAAGTAATGAAGTTTGAAATTGCTGTGATCTACACTCTTCGTAGGAAGGCAACACATTCCTAGAACTGAACAAGCTTATTTCGCACAGTACAGTGTTCTGCAATGAAAATGTTTCTTTTCTTTACAAACTACATTAGAAATGAAACGAAGTTCCTGAATTGTACAACTTCTTAGATTGTACAAATGAGGAAAGTTTGAACTTGCTGTGATATCCCATGTTTGTACAAAAGCAACTCATTCCTATAGCTAAACAGGCTTATTTCGCACAGTACAATGTTCGGCAATGTAGATGTTTCTTTTCATACCAAACTACATTAGAAATGAAACGAAGCTGCTAAATTGAACAACTTCTTTCATTTTACAAACGAATGAAGTTTGATCTTTCTGTGATCTACAGTCTTCGTAGGAAGGCAACTCATTCCTACAGCTGAACAAGCTTATTTCGCACAGGACAGTGTTCAGCAATGAAGATGTTTCTTTTCTTACCAAACTACATTAGAAATGAAACGAAGCTAGTAAATTGTACAACTTGTTAGATTTTACAAAGGAATGAAGTTTGAACTTTCTGTGATCTACTTTCTTCATAGGAAAGCTACTCATTCCTAGAGATGAACAAGCTTATTTCACTCAGTAGGACTTCATTCCTAGAGCTGAACAAGTTATTTCTCACATTACAGTGTTCAGCAATGAAGTTGTTTCTTTTCTTAGCAAACTACATTAGAAATGAAACGAAGCTACTAAATCATACAACTTGTTGGATTGTACAAATGAGGAAAGCTTGAACTTGCTGTGATCTCCCGTGTTCGTACAAAAGCAACTCATTCCTAGAGCTGAACAGGCTTTTTTCACACAGTACAGTGTTTGTCAATGAAGATGTTTCTTTTCTTACCAAACTACATTAGAAATGAAACGAAGCTGCTAAATTGTACAACTTCCTCCATTGTACAAACGAATGAAGTTTGAACTTGCTGTGATCTACACTCTTGGTAGGAAAGCCACTCATTCCTAGAGGTGAACAAGCTTATTTCGCACAGCACAGTGTTCAGAAACGAAGATGTTTCTTTTCTAAATAAACTACATTAAAAATGTAACAAAGTTACTACATTGTACAACTTGTTAGCTTGTACAAATGAGGAAAGTTTGAACTTGCTGTGATATCCCGTTTTCGTACGAAAGCAACACATTCCTAGAGTTGAACAGGCTTATTTCGCACAGTTCAGTGTTGAGAAATGAAGATGTTTCTTTTTTTACAAACTATGTTAGAAATGAAACGAAGCTACTAAATTGTACAAAACGTGGGATTGAACAAAGGAATGAAGTTTGAACTTGCTGTGATCTACACTGTTCGTAGGACAGCAACACATTCCTAAAGCATAACAACCTTATTTCGCACAATACCGTGTTGGGCAATGAAGATGTTTCTTTTCTTATGAAACTATATTAGAAATGAAACGAAGTAACTAAATTGTACAACTTGTTAGATTTTATAATGAGGAATGTTTGAACTTCCTGTGATCTCCTGTGTTTGTACAACAGCAACTCATTCCTAGAGTTGAACAAGCTTATTTTGCACAGTACAGTGTTCGGCAATGAAGTTGTTTCTTTTATTACCAAAATACATTTGAAATCAAACGAAGTTACTAAATTGTACAACTTGTTAGACTGTACAAACGGAAAAGTTTGAACTTGCTGTGATCTCCCGTGTCCTACGAAAGCAAATCATTCCCAGAGCTGAACAACCTTATAACGCACACTACAGTGTTCGGTAATGAAGATGTTTGTTTTCATACTAAACTACATTAGAAATGAAACGAAGCTAGAAAATTGTACAACTTGTTAGATTGTATAAAGGAATGAAGTTTGAACTTGCTCTGATCTCCCATCTTCATAGGAAAGCCACTCATTCCTAGAGCTGAACAAGCTTATTTCGCACAATACAGTGTTCGGCAATGAAGACGTTTCTTTTCTTACCAAACTACATTAGAAATGAAACGTAGTTCCAAAATTGTACAACTTGTTAGATTTTACAAACGAGGAAAGTTTGAACTTCCTGTGATTTCCCATGTTCGTACGAAAGCAACTCATTCCTAGAACTGAACAGGCTTATTTTTGGACAGTACAGTGTTCAGCAATGAAGATGTTGCTTTTCTTACCAAAAACTACATTAGAAATGAAACAAAGCTACTAAATTGAACAACTTGTTGGATTGTACAAAGGAATGAAGATTGAACTTGCTGTGATCTACACTCTTCGTAGGACAGCAATTCATTCCTAAAGCAGAACAACCTTATTTCACACAATACCGTGTTTGGCAATGAAGAAGTTTCTTATCTTTCAAAACTACATTAGAAATGAAAAGAAGCTACTAAATTGTACAACTACTAAATTGTACGAATGAATGAAGTTTAAACTTGCTGTGATCTACAGTCTTAGTAGGAAAGCAACTCATTCCTACAGCTGAACAAGCTTATACCGCACACTGCAGTGTTTGGTAATGAAGATATTTTTTTCCTTACTAAACTACATTAGAAATTAAATGAAGTTAATAAATTGTATAACTTGTTAGATTGCACAAACGAGGGAAGTTTGAACATGCTGTGACCTCCCGTGTTTGTATGAAAGCAACTCAACCCTAGAGCTGAACAGGCTTATTTTGCACAGTGCAGTGTATGGCAGTGAAGATGTTTCTTCTTACCAAACTACATTAGAAATGGAACAAAGCTACTAAATTGTAAAACTTGTTGCATTGTACAAAAGAATGAAGTTTGAACTTGCTGTGATGTACACTCTTATTTGGAAAGCAACACATTCCTATAGCTGAACAAGCTTATTTCGAAAAATATAGGGTTCGGCAATGAAGATGTTTCTTTTCTTAGTGAACTACATTAGAAATGAAATGAAGATACTAAATTATACAACCTGTTACATTGTACAAACGAGGAACGTTTGAAATTGCCATGATCTACACTCTTTGTAGGAAAGCAACTCATTCCTAGAGTTGAACAAGCTGGTTTCGCACAATACTGGGTTTGGTAATGAAGATGTTTCTTTTTTTTACCAAACTATGTTAGAAATGAAATGAAGCCACTGAATTGTACAACTTGTTAGATTGTACAAATGAGGAAAGTTTGAACTTGCTGTGATTTACACTCTTCATAGAAAAGCAACTCATTCATAGAGCTGAACAAGCTTATATCACACACTACAGTGTTCTGTAATGAAGATGTTTCTTTTCTTACTGAACTACATTAGAAATGAATTTTCCAACAGAAGAAACAAATAACCAACTTCAAGAGCCCACAAGAAATAGTCCACATTAACCAAAAAAAAAAAAAAAATACCCACAAAGACCACAACCCACCACAATATGGCAGTTATTACATCAAACGTCAAAGTTATATCACTGAATATTAATGGCCTCAATTCACCCATCAAAAGACATAAGCTAACAGGGTGAATCAGAAAATTGGACCTCTCAATCTCCTGTCTTCAAGAAACCCCCCTCACCACTAAAGACAGACACCTCCTAAGGGTGAAAGGGTGGAAAATGATTTTCCAAGCAAACACAAACAAGAAAAAAGCAGTTGTAGCTATACTTATATCTGATAAAATAGATATCAAACCAAAAGTAACTAAAAAAGACAAAGAAGGCCACTTCTCACTTATCAAGGGAACAATCCAACAAGAGGATATCACAGGGCTGGAGAGATGGCTTAGAGGTTAAAGCACTTGCCTGTGAAGCCCAAGGACCCTTGTTCGAGGCTCGACTCTCCAGAACCCACGTAAGCCAGATGTACAAAGGGGCATATGCATCTGGAGTTCGTTTGCAGTGGCAGGAGGCCCTGGAATGCCCTCTCTCTCTCTCTCTCTCCCTCTCTCTCTCTCTCTCTACCTGCCTGTTTCTATCTCTCTCTCAAATAAATAAATAAAAAATAAAATATTTAAAAAAAAAGAGGATATCACAGTCATCAATATTTATGCACCAAACACAGGTGCACCGCAATTCATAAAGCAAAATCTACTTGGCAACAAAACAGAAATAAACACCAATACCATCATAGTCGGGGACTTTAATACTCCATTTTCAACAATGGAGAGATCATCCAAACAGAAAATTAATAGGGAAGTAAAAGAGCTCAACAACACCATAGAACAACTAGACCTAACAGACATATACAGAACATTCCACCCAAAATCTACAGATTACACATTCTTCTCAGCAGCCCATGGAACCTTCTCAGAAATAGATCACGTACTGGGCCACAAAGCCTGCCATATTTTCAAGAAAATTGATGTAATTTCCTGCATGATATCAGACCACAATGCAGTAATGCTAGAAATCAACAACAAAAAGTACACCAGGAATCCCTCTACCTCCTGGAAATTGAACAACATACTTTTAAACAATAAATGGGTTGTGTATGAAATAAAGAATGAAATTGCAAAATTTCTAGAATTCAATGACAACAAGAACACATCATACCAAAACTTATGGGACACAATGAAGGCAGTCCTTAGGGGAAAAATCGTAGCACTAAATGCCTTCATAACAAAAACAGAGAGATCCCAAATCAATAACCTAACCATCCATCTAAAGGCATTGGAAAAGCTAGAAGAAGACAACCCAAAAAGCTCCAGACAGAAAGAAATAATGAAGATCAGAGCAGAAATTAATTAATTGGAAACTAAGAGGACAATTAAGAAAATTGAAACAAAGTGCTTGTTCTTTGAAAAAATTAACAAGATTGATACACCCCTGGCCAATTTGATCAAGCAGAAAAAAGGAACCCTTCAAATCAACAAAATTAGAAATGAAAATGGAGAGATCACAACAGACACGAGTGAAGTAGGAAGAGTTATTAGGACTTACTTCAAAAACCTCTACTCCATAAAACAGGAGAATATGGAAGAAATGGATGAATTCCTAGACACATATCACCTACCAAACCTAAGCCCAGAGTAGATTAATTTCCTAAACAGACCCATCACATCCTTTGAGATTGAAGAGGTAATAACACACCTCCCCAAAAAGAAGAGTCCAGGACCAAACAGTTTCTCAGAGGAATTCTACCAAAGCTTCATGGAAGAACTGAAACCAATTCTTCTCAAACTGTGCCACACAATTGGAGAACAGGGAGAGATCCCCAACTCCTTTTATGAAGCTAGTATCACCCTAATTCCAAAGCCAGGCAGAGATGCCACAAGAAAGGAAAATTATAGGCTCATTTCTCTGATGAACATAGACGCAAAGATCCTGAACAAAATTCTTGCAAACCGAATTCAACAGTACATCAAAAGCATTATCCACCTTGATCAAGTAGGCTTCATCCCTGGAACTCAGGGGTGGTTCAACATATGGAAATTTATCAATGTAATACACCCCATAAACAAGCTAAAACACAAAAACCACATGATCATTTCGATAGATGCAGAAAAGGCCTTTGACAAAATACAACATCACTTTATGATCAAAACACTGGAGAGAATAGGCATAGATGGCCCATATCTCAACATAATAAAGGCTATATATAAAGCACCTAAAGCCCAAGTAATTCTAAGTAGGGAGAGACTGAAGGAATTCCCATAGAGATCAGGAACAAGAAAGGGGTGTCCACTCTCACCTCTTCTCTTCAACATAGTGCTAGAAGTATTAGCTCAAGCAATAAGACAGGAGAAAGAAATCAAAGGGATACAAATTGGAAAGGAAGAAGTTAAGTTATCCCTATTTGCAGATGACATGATTCTATACATAAGTAACCCTAGAACTTCCATCTCAAAACTCTTAAAGGTGATTAGCGCCTTCAGCAAAGTAGCAGGATATAAAATCAATGCACACAAATCAATAGCCTTTCGGTATGCAAAGGACAAAGAGACAGAAAAAGAAATAACTAACATCGTCCCATTTTCAATTGCAACAAAGAAAATAAAATACCTTGGAATAACATTAACTAAGGAAGTGAAAGATCTATACAATGAAAACATAAAAACTCTTAAAAAAGAAATCGAGGAGGTCCTACAAAAATGGAAAGACCTCCCATGCTCCTGGATTGGTAGAATTAACATTGTGAAAATGGCAATCTTACCAAAAGCACTCTATAGATTCAATGCAATGCCGATAAAAATCCCAACTTCCTTCTTCAATGAGAGAGAAAAAACTATCTCAAAATTAATATGTAAATGCAGAAGGCCTTGGATATCCAAGCTCATCCTCAGCAAAAGAAATACCTCTGGAGGCATCACCATACTTGATCTAAAGCTATACTACAAAGCCATTGTAATAAAAACAACATGGTACTGGCATAAAAACAGGAATATAGACCAATGGAACAGAATTGAAGACCCAGATTTCGTGTCAAATACCTACAGCTACTTGATATTTGACAAAGGCCCTTCCAACGCAGAATGGAGAAAAGACAGCATCTTCCACAAATGGTGCTGGACAACTGGACAACCATATGTATGAAAATGAAACTCGACCTACACATCTCCCCATGCACAAAAATTAAGTCCAAATGGATCAAAGACCTTAATATAAAACCAGAAACACTGCATCTACTGGAAGAAAAAATAGGAGGAACTTTCTGTGACATAGGAGTGGGAAAAGATTTCCTGAACAACACTGCAGCAGCTCAGGAAATTAAACAGTCAGTCAACAATTGGGATCTCATGAAGTTGAACAGCTTTTTCACTGACAAACATACTATAACCAAAGCCAGCAGATTACCCACAGAATGGGAGAAAATTTTCACCAGCTATACAACTGACAGAGGCCTGATTTCTAGAATCTACAAAGAATGCCAAAACCTAAACTAAACCACCAAACAACCCACTCACAAAGTGGGGCAGAGAACTGCACAGGCAGTTCTCAGTGGAAGAAATACAAATAGCAAACGCACATTTAAGAAAATGTTCAACATCCCTAATCATCAGGGAAATGTAAATTAAAACAACAATGTTTAGCCATCCTTGTAAGGATGGCTAACATTAAAAAAAAAAAAACAATGAAAACAAATGCTGGTGAGGTTGTGGAGAAATAGGAACAAGTTTTCACTGCTGGTGGGAATGTAAAATGGTTCAACCATTATGGACAGCTATATGGAGACTCCTGAAAAGGATGACCATAGATCTACCAATGGATTCAGTTATTCCCTTATTGGGCATTTACCCTAAAGGCTCCAAACCGCAGACCAGAGACATTTTCTCAACCATGTTTATAGCTGCTCAATTCATAACAGCACAAAGCTGGAATCAACCCAGGTGTCCATCACTAGATGAATGGATAACAAAGATGTGGTATATCTACACTATGGAATTTTGTGTAGCAGTAAGGAAAGATGAAATAAGGAAATTTGAAAAAAATGGTCAAACATGGAACAGATCATCCTCAGCGAGCTCACCCAAGAACAAAAAGATAATCGTCACGTGGTGTCGTTTATCTGTCGCTCCTAACCTGAATCTACATGACATGCAGCCAAACCTAACAAATACTCTGAGGACCACACAAGAGGGAGGGTGGGATGGGGGGAAGGTAAGGGTGGGAGGGAACGAAAGCGTGGGGGAAAGGACAAGGGGTGGGGATACAATTGGGACCCAAAAGGAAAAGATGCTATAAAACCCTTTACTCTGAACAACAGGCTAAAACATTGATCCTTCAGCAGGCCCACAGAGGGAACACCCAAACCATAGGAATCTGGAGAGATCATCATGAAGGCTAACCCTAATCTTCTCCTGCTTCTTTTTCTCTCTCTCTCCCTCTCACTCTCTATTCCTACCTCTCCTCTCTATACTCACTTCCTCTATAATATTATCTATCTTTTTCTTTCCTCACCTTTCTAGGTGAAGACTTAAAACTCCCAGTGCCAGCACGGGGTTAAACTCCACAATGAGCTCTTGATCCAAGACACCTACAAGGTCTTCCCCCCCCCAAAAAAAAAAGACAGATTTCTGTCAGAGTTCTTGGTGACCCACCAAAGGTTAATGCTAAGACCCTACTGTCGAAGACAGCATACGTGTGTGAGACCAAACACAGAGAAAACTGGCCAGAATCTGGAAGAAGTTCAGTCCCCAGACAGTTAGCTAGTCTAGTACCAGAGGGAGCTACACCAGCAACTGGGGGAAAATGTCTGACATTGGTCCAAACAACTTGCAGTCTAAGATAACCAGCAGGAAACAACTTGACATAATGCTCATACAAGTGCAGTAGTGGCAAACAGTCATGGGGGGTAACCAGCTGCTCTTGATTTGGCTAACAGATCCACTCAGTGGAATGGAACTCATTGCTGGAACTGGGAAATAAGTCAAAACCAGGTACAAAAAGTGAGCTCAGTCTCCAAGAGCAAGATACCACCAAATGTGGGCTAGAAGAGAGCCAACGCATATAAAATTCCCTCCAAAACATACATGGTCATCCTTTCTATCTAGTACTAACTTCTCTCTCCGTTGGAGAATTTGCTTATCTTTTTTCAGGTGGACAATGAACCTGACGGGAGGATCAGCTAACCACACCTCACCAGGGCCCCAGCTGAAACCATAGAACAACACAGGGGAAGGGCAAGAGTTCAGCATTCATGGTGATCACGACACCAGAAAAAGGCTGAAGGAGATAAACACAGAGAACATCCAACTCCAACTAAGCCAGATATCCAGAGACACAAGGCTCCCTAAACCTCATCACTGAAACAGAACTAAAATGACCCCAATGTGGCTCAGGGAAATTCGCAGAAGAGGGGGCGGAAAGATTGTTAGAGTTACAAGTTGGGGCATTATGCACAGAGACTGGGGCCTACCCCCCAGAACTCTTGACTAACCTCACAATGAATGACCCACATCCCCCATGAATGTGGGTGTTAGGAGTAAGTCCAGGGTCTCATGTATGTGGGACTTAGGAGAAGATCAAGGGACTCTTGAATGTGGGTGTTAGGAGTAGATCCAGCATCTCATGTGTGTCAGTGTTAGGAGTAGATCCAGGTTCTCAAGAGTGTGAGTGCTAGTTGTAGATCCACGGTCTCATGACTGTGGGTGCTAGGAGTAGATCCAGGATCTCATGAGTGTGTTTGTTAGGAGTAGATACAGAATCTCATTATTGTGGGTGATAGGAGTATATCCAACACCTCATGACTGTGGGTGTTAGGAGTAGATCCAGCATCTCATGAGAATGGGAGTTAGGAATTGATCCAGGGTCTGATGAGTGTGGGGGTTAGGAGTCAATCCAGGATCTCATGATTGTGGGTGTTAGGAGTAGATATAGCATTTCATGAGTGTGGGTGGTAGGAGTAGATTCAGGATCTCATTAATGTGGGTGTTATGTGTTGGTCAAGCATCTCATGAGTGTAGGTGTTAGAAATAGATCCATCATCTCATGAGAGTGGGTTTTAGGTTTCAATCCAGGGTCTCATTATTGTGGGTGTTAGGAGTAGATCCATCATCTCATGACTGTAGGTGTTAGGAGTGGATCCAGAATCTAATTAATGTGCCTGTTAGTAATAGGTCCAGTGTCTCATTAGTGTGGGTGTGAGAAGTTGGTCCCAGATCTCATGAGGTGGGTGGGATGGGTACATCCAGGATCTCATGAGTGTGGGTGTTAGGAGTAGACCCAGGATCTCCTAATTGTGGGTATGAGGAGTAGATCTAGGGTCTCATGGGTGTCAGTGTTACGTGTCGGTCCAGCACCTCATGAGTGTGTGTGTTAGAAGTAGATCCACCATCTCTGAAAGTGGGTGTTAGGAGTCGAACCTGGGTCTCATGAGTGTGGGTGTTAGGAGTAGATCCAGTGTCCCTTGATTGTGAGTGTTAGGACTAAATCCAGGATCTCATGAGTATGGGTGTTAGGAGTAGGTCCAGGGTCTCATATGTGTGGGTGTTAGGAGTAGATCAACAGACTCTTTAATGTGGGTGTTAGGAGTAGATCCAGGGTCTCATGAGTATGAGTGCTAGGAGTAGATCCAGGGTCTCATGAGTGTGGGTGATAGGAGTAGAACCAGGGTCTCATGAGGGTGAGGGTTAGGAGTAGACATAGCACCTCAAGAGTGTGGGTGTTAGGAGTTGATCCATGATTCCATGAGTGTGGATAAGGAGTCGATCAAGCATCTCATGAGTGTGGGTGTTGGGAGTAGTTCCAGCATCTCATGAGAGTGGGAGTTAGGAGTAGATCCAGGGTCTCATGAATGTGGGTGTTAGGAGTTGATCCAGGATCTCATGAGTGTGGGTGTTAGGAGTAGATAGATCCAGGATACCATGAGTGTGGGGGTTAGGAGTAGGTCTAGCATTTCATGAGTGTGCGTGTTAGGAGTAGATCCAGGATCTCATGATTTTAGGTGTTAGAAGTAGATCCCCTGTCTCATGAGTGTGTGTGTTATGTATTGATCCAGCCTCCCATGAGTGTGGGTGTTAGAAGTAGATCCACCATCTCATGAGAGTGGATGTTAGGGGTCAATCTAGGGTCTCATGAGTGTGGGTGTTAGGACTAGATCCAGGGTCCCATGAGTGTGAGGGTTAGAACTAGATCCAGGATCTCATGAGTATGTGTGTTATGAGTAGATCCAGGGTCTCAGAGTGTGGGTGTTAAGAGTAGATCCAGGGTCTCATGAGTTTGGGTGTTAAGAGTAGGTCCAGGGATTCATGTGTGTGGAGGGTAGGACTAGGTCCAGGGACTCATGTGTGTGGAGGGTAGGAGTAGATCAAGGGACTCTTGAATGTGGGTGTTAGTAGATCAAGCAACTCATGTGTGTCAGTGTTAGGAGTACATACAGGGTCTCATGTGTGTGAGTGCTAGGAGTAGATACAGGAACTCATGAGTGTGGTTGCTAGGTATAGATCCATGATCTCATGAGTATGTGTGTGTTAGGAGTAGATATAGAATCTCATGATTGTGGGTTATTGTGGGTGTTAGGAGTAGATCCAGGGACTCATGAGTGTGAGGGTTAGGCGTAGATCCAGCATCTCAAGAGTGTGGGTGTTAGGAGTAGGCCCAGGATCCCATGAGTGTGGTTGTTAGGGGTAGATCCAGCATCTCATGAGTGTGGGTTTTGGGAGTAGATCCAGCATCTCATGAGAGTGGGAGTGAGGGGTATATCCATGATCTCATGAGTGTGGGTGTTAGGGGTAGATCCAGGGTCTCAAGGGTGTGGGATTTAGGAGTCTATCCAGGATCTCATATTTGTGGGTATTAGGAGTAGATTCAGGATATCATGGGTGTGGGAGTTTTATGTCTCTCCAGTGTCTCATGGGTGTGGGTGTTAGAAGTAGATCCACCGTCTCATGATAGTGGGTGTTAGGATTCAATACAGGGTCTCATGAGTGTTCAGGTTAAGAGTAGATTCAGCATGTCATAACTGTGGGTGTTAGGAGTCGATCTAGGGTCTACTGAATGTGGGTGTTACAAGTAGGTCCAGTGTCGCATGAGTGTGGGTGTGGGAAGTAGGTCCTGCATTTCATGAGTGTGGGTGTGAGTAGTACATGCAGGATCTCATGATTGTGGGTTGCAGGAGTAGATCCAGTTCCCCAGGAGTGTGGGTGATAGGAGTATATCCAGGATCTCATAATTGAGGGTGTTAGGAATCAACCCAGGATCTCAAGGCTCTGGGTGTTATGTGTCCATCCAAGGTATCATGAGTGTGGGTGTTAGAAGTAGATCCACCATCTCATGAGAGTTCGTGTTAGGAGTTGATCCAGGATCTCATGACTGTGGGGGTAGGAGTAGATCCAGGGTCCCATGAGTGTGAGTGTTAGGACTAGATCAAAGATCTCATGAGTATGAGTGTTAGGAGTAGATTCAAACTCTCATGAGTGTGGGTGTTAAGAGTAGATACAGGATATCATTAGTAGGGGGTTTAGGAGTAGATCCAGGGTATCATGGGTGTGGGTGTTAAGAGTAGAACCAGTTTCCCATGAGTATGTGTGTTAGACATGGATACAGGGTGTCATGAATGTGGTTGTTAGAAGTAGGTCCAGGGTCTCATGAGTGTGTATGTTAGTAGATCAAGGTTCTCCTGAGTGTGGGTGTAAGGAGTAGATACAGGATCTCATGAGTGTCAGTGCTAGGAGTAGATCCATGGTCTCAAGAGTGTGAGTGCTTGGAGTAGTTCCAGGGTCTCAAGAGGGTTGGTGTTAGGAGAGGATCCAGGATCTCATGAGTGTGGGTGTTAGGAGTACATGAAGAATCTCATGATTGTGGGTGATTGGAGTATATACAACATCTCATGAGTGTGGGTGTTAGGAGTAGATGCACTGTCTCAGGAGCATGGGTGTTATGTGTAGATCCAGAATCTCATGAGTGTGGGTGTTGGGAGAAGATCCAGCATCGCATGAGAGTGGGAGCTAGGAGTCCATCCAGGGTGTCATGAGTTTGGAGGTTAGGTGTAGATCCAGGATCTCATGAGTATGGGTGTTAGTAGTAGATCCAGGATCACATGAATGTGGGTGTTAGGTAGAGATCCAGGATCTCATGATTGTGGGTGTTAGGAGTACATCCAGGGTGTCATGAGTGTGCATGTTAGTAGATCCAGGATCTCATGAGTGTGGGTGTTATGTATCGTTCCATCTTCTCATGAGTATGGGTGTTAGAAGTAGATCCACCATCTCATGAGAGTGGGTGTTAGGGGTTGAAACTGGGTCTCATGAGTATGTGTGTTTGGAGTAGATCCAGGGTCTCATAAGTGTGGGTGTTAAGACTAGATCCAGGGTCTCATGAGTTTGGGTGTTAGGAGTAGGTCCAGGTTCTCATGTGTGTGGGTGGTAGGAGTAGATCAAGGGACTCTGGAATGTGGGTGTTAGGAGTAGATCCAGCAACTTATGTGTGTCAGTGTTAGGAGTAGATCCAGGTACTCATGAGTGTGGTTGCTAGGTGTAGATGCAGGTTGCTAGGTGTGGGTGTTAGGAGTAGATCCAGTGTCTCACGAGTGTGAGGGATAGGTGTAGATACAGTATCTCAAGAGTGTGGGTGTTAGGAGTAGATCCAGGATCCCAAGAGTGTGGTTGTTAGGAGTAGATCAAGCATCTCATAAGTGTGGGTGTTGGGAGTAGATCCAGCATCTCATGAGAGTGGGAGTTAGCTGTATATCCAGGATCTCATCAGTGTGTGGGTTAGGAGTTGATCCAGGATCTCATGAGTATGCATGTTAGGAGTAGATCCAGGATCTCATGAGTTTGGGTATTAGGAGTAGATCTCGCATTTCATGAGTGTGTGTGTTAAGAGTAGATCCAGGATCTCATGATTTGGGGTGTTAGAAGTAGATCCACCATCTCA
Source organism: Orientallactaga bullata (assembly GCA_004027895.1). Classification (NCBI taxonomy): domain Eukaryota; kingdom Metazoa; phylum Chordata; class Mammalia; order Rodentia; family Dipodidae; genus Orientallactaga; species Orientallactaga bullata. The sequence continues at coordinate 18,661 of PVKW010001510.1, read as the reverse complement.
TGAGAATGGGTGTTAGGATACCATCCAGCGTCTCATGATTGTGGGTGTTAGGAGTAGATCCAGCATCTCATGACTGTGGGTGTTAGGATTCGATCCAGGGTCTAATGAAGGTAGGTGTTAGAAGTAGGTACAGTGTCTCAGGAATGTGGTGTGATAAGTAAGTACCACAGCTCATAAGTGTGTTTGTGAGGGGTCCATCCATGATCTCATGAGTGTGGGTGTTAGGAGTAGATCCAGGGTCTATAAGTGTGGGTTTTAGGAGTCGATCCAGGATCTCATAATTGTGGGTATTTGGGGTAGATCCAGGATCTCATGGGTGTGGGCATTTCATGTTGGTCGCGTCTCATGGGTGTTAGAAGTAGATCCACCATCTCCTGAGAGTGGGTGTTGGGATTTGATCCAGGGTCTCATGAGTGTGGGGTTAGGAGTAGATCCATAATCTCATGACTGAGGGTGTTAGGAGTCGATCCAGGGTCCAGTGAATGTGGGTGTTAGAAGTAGGTCCAGTGTCTCATGAGTATGGGTGTTAGGAGTGGATACAGGGTGTCATGAGTGTGTTTGTTAAAAGTAGGTCCAGGGTCTCATGAGTGTGCATGTTAGTAGATCAAGGTCTCATAAGTGCGGGTGTTAGGTGTAGATCCAGCATCTCATGAGTGTGGGTGTTAGGAGTAGATCCAGCATCTCATGAGAGTGGGAGTTAGTAGTAGATCCAGGATCTGATGATTGTGGGTGTGAGGAGTAGATCCAGTATTTCATGAGAGTGCATGTTAGGAGTAGATCCAGGATCTCATGAGTGTGGGCGGTACGTATCAGTCCAGCATCTCATGAGTGTGGGTGTTAGAAGTTGATCCACCATGAGAGTGGGTCTTAGGATTCTGTCCAGGGTCACATGATTATGGTTCTGAAGAGTAGATCCATCATCTCATGACTGTGGAAGTTAGGAGTGGATCCAGAGTCTAACAAATGTACCTGTTAGAAGTAGGTCCAGTGTTTCTGAGCTTGTGTGTGAGAAGTAGGTCCCAAATCTCATGAGTGTGGGTGTGAGGAGTAGATCTAGGATCTCATGAGTGTGGGTGTTAGGAGTAGATACAGGATGTCATGAGTGTGGGTGTTAGGAGTTTATCCAGTATCTCATTCTTGTGGGAGTTAGGAGTACATCCAGGTTCTCATAGGTGTGGGTGTCTCATGTTGGTGCAGCATCTCATGACTGTGGTGTTAGAAGTAAATCCACCCTCTCATGAGAGTGGGTGTTAGGAGTTGATCCAGGGTCTCATGAATGTGGGCATTAGGAGTAGATCCAGGATCTCATGAGTATAGGTTTTAGGAGTAGATCCAGGGTCTAATGAGTGTGGGTGTAAAGAGAAGATCCAGGGTCTCATGAGTGTTGGTGTTAGGAGTAGTTCCAGGGGCTCATGTGTGTAGGTTTTAGGAGTAGAACTAGTGTCGCATGAGTGTGGGTGCTAGGAGGAGGTCCAGGGTCTCATGAGTGTGGGTGCTAGGAGTAGATGCAGGATCTCATTAGTATGGGTGTTAGGAATGGATCCAGGTTCTCATGAGTGTGGGTGTTAGGTGTAGATCCAGCATCTCATGAGTGTGGGTGTTAGGAGTAGATCCAGCATCTCATAAGAGTGGGAGTTAGAGTTGATACAGGGTCTCATGAGTGTGGGTGTTAGGAGTAGATCCAGGATCTCATGAGTTTGGGTGTTAGGAGTAGATCTAGGATCCAAAGAGTGTGGGTGTCAGGAGTAGATCCAGGATCCCACATTGTGGGTGTTAGGAGTAGGTCCAACATTTCATGAGTTTGCATGTTTGGAGTAGATTCTGGATCTAATAATTGGGAGTGTTAGGAGGAGATTCAGGATCTCCTGGGTGTGGGTGTTTGTGTCCATCCAGTATCTCATGAGTGTGGATGTTATAAGTAGATCTAACTTCTCATGAGAGTGGCTGTTATGATTTGATCCAGGGTCTCATGATAGTGGGTTTTAGGAGTAGATCCAGCATATTATGACTCTGGGTGTTAAGTATCGATCCAGGGACTAACGAATGTGGGTGTTAGAATTAGGTACAGTGTGCAGAAGTGTGGGTGTGAGAAGTAGGTCCCATACCTCATGAATGTGGGTGTGAGGGGCACATCCATGATCTCATGAAAGTGGGTGTTAGGAGTAGATCCTGGATCTAATAATTCGGCATGTTAGGAGGAGATCCAGGATCTCCTGGGTGTGGGTTTTTCATGTCACTCTAGCGTCTCATGAGTGTGGCTGTTAGAAGTAGATCCACTGTCTCATGAGAGTGGGTGTTAGGAGTCAACCCAGGGTCTCATGTGTGTGGAAGTTAAGAGTAGATCCAGGATCCCATGAGTGTGAGTATTAGAACTAGATCCAGGATCTCATGAGTGTGGGTGATAAGAGTGGGATTTAGGAGTGGATCCAGGGTCTCAAGGGAATGGGGATTAGGAGTAGAACCAGGATCTAATGAGTGTGGGTGTTAGAAGTAGATCTAGGGTCCCATGAGTGTGGGTTTTAGGAGTAGATCCAGGAAATCATGATTGTGGGTGATAGGAGTAGATCCAGCATTTCATGAGTGTGCATGTTAGGAGTTGATCTAGGATCTCATGAGTATGGGTGTTACTTGTCTGTCCAGCATCTCATGAGTGTGGGTGTTAGAAGTTAGATCCACCATATAATGAGAGTGGGTGTTAGAATTTGATCCAGTGTCTCATGATTGTGGGTTTTAGGAGTAGATCCAGCATCTCATGACTGTGTGTGTTTGGAGTAGATCCAGGGTATACCAAGTGTGGGTGCTAGAATTAGGTCTAGTGTCTCATGAGTGTGAGTGTGAGAAGTAGTTCCCACATCTCATGACTGTGGGAGTGAGGAGTAGATCCAGGATCTCATGAGTATGGGTGTTAGGAGTAGATCCAGGAACTCATGATTGTGGGTCTTAGGAGTTGATCCAGCATTTCATGAGTGTGTGTGTTAGGAGTAGATCCAGGATCTCATGAGTGTGGGTAGTACGTTTCAGTCCAGCATTGCATGAGTGTGGGTGTTAGAAGTAGATCAATGTCTCATGAGAGTGGGTGTTAAGATTTGATCCAGGGTCTCATGATTGTGGGTGTTAGGAATAGATCCAGCACCTCATGAATGTGGGTGTTAGGAGTAGATCCAGGGTCTCATGAGCATGGGTGTTAGGGGTAGATCCAGCATCTCATGGTAGTGGTAGTTAGAAGCAGATCCAGGATCTCATGAGTGTTAGTGTTAACTGTCGGTCTAGCATCTCATGAGTGTGCATGTTAGAAGTAGATGCACAGTCTCATGATAGTGGGTGTTAGGATTCAATCCAGGGTCTCATGATTGTGAGTGTTAGGAGATTCAGCATATCATGACTATGTGTGTTAAGTGTCGATCCAGGGTCTAATGAATGTGGGTGTTAGGAGTAGGTTCAGTGTCTCATGAGTGTGGGTGTGAGAAGTTGGTCCCAGATCTCATGAGTGTGGGTGTGAGGAGTACATCCAGGATCTCATGAGTGTGGGTGAAAGGAGTAGATCCAGGATCACATGAGTGTGGGTGTTAGGAGTAGACCCAGGAACTCCTAATTGTGGGTGTGAGGAATAGATCCAGGAACTCATGGGTATCAATGTTACATGTCGGTCCAGCATCTCATGAGTGTGGGTGTTAGTAGTAGATCCACTGTCTCAGGAGTGTGGGTGTTAGGAAAACCAGGCTGTCATGAGTGTGGGTGTTAGCAGTAGATCCAGGGTCCCATGAGTATGGGTGTTAGGAGTAGGTCAAGGGTCTTATATGGGTGGGTGTTAGAAGTTGATCAATGGACTCTTTAATGTGGGTGTTAGGAGTAGATCCAGCATCCCATGTGTTTCAGTGTTAGGAGTAGATCCAGGGTCTCATGAATGTGAGTGGTTGGAGTATATGTAGAATCTCATGATTGTGGGTGATAGGAGTATATACAGCATCTCATTAGTGTGAGTGTTAGGAGTAGATCCAGGGTCTCATGGAAGTGGGTTTGAGGTGTAGAGCCAGCTTCTCATGAGTGTGGGTGTTAGGAGTAGATCCAGGATCCCATGAGTATGGGTGTTAGGAGTAGATCCAGCATTTCATGAGTGTGTTTGTTAGGAGTAGAGCCAGGATCTCATTAGTGTGTGTGTTACAGTTCTGTCCAGTGTCTCATGAGTGTGGGTGTTAGAAATAGATCCACTGTCTCCTGAGAGTGGGTGTTGGGATTCAATCCAGTGTCTCATGAAGGTGGGTGATAGGAATAGATCCAGCTTCTCGTGACTGTAGGTGTTAGGAGTTGATCCAGGGTATACGAATGTGGGTGTTAGTCATATGTCCATTGTGTCATGAGTGTGGGTCCTGCATCTCATGATTATGGGTGTGATTAGTACATCAAGGATCTCAGGAGTTTGGGTGTTAGGAGTAGATCTAGGATCTCATGAGCATGGGTGTCAGGAGTAGATCCAGGATCTCATCAGTATGGGTGTTTCATGTCGGTCCAGCATCTCAAGAATGTGGGTGTTAGGAGTAGATCCAGAATCTCAGGATTGTGGGTGATAGGAGTATATCCAGCATTTCATAAGTGTGGGTGTTAGTAATAGATCCAAGGTCTCATGAGTGTGGGTGTTAGGTGTAGATCAAGCATCTCTTGAGAGTGAGAGTGAGAGTTAGGAGCCCATCCAGGGTCTCATGGATGTGGGGGTTAGGAATAGAACCAGGATGTTAGGAGTATATCCAGGAAATCATGATTTTGGGTGATAGGAGTAGATCCAGCATTACATGAGTGTGTGTGTTAGGAGTATATCCAGGATCTCATGAGTGTGCGTGTTACTGGTTGGTCCAGCATCTCATGAGTGTGGGTGTTAGAAGTAGATCCACCATCTCATGAGAGCGGGAGATAGAATTCGATCCTGTGTCCCATGGTTATAGTTTTTAGGAGTAGATCTAGCATCTCTTGACTTTGTGTGTTAGAGGTCAATCCAGGGGCTGACAAATGTGGGTGGTAGATGTAGGTCCTGTGTCTCAGTAGTGTGGGTGTGAGATGTAGGTCCCACATCACATGAGTGTAGGTGTGAGGAGTAGATCCAGGATCTCATGAGGGTGGGTGTGAGGAGTAGATCCACCATCTCATAAAAGTGGGTGTTAGGAGTTGATACTGGGTCTCATGAGTATGGGCATTAGGAGTAGATACAGGGTCCCATGATTGTGAGAGTTAGGACTCGATCCAGGATCTCATGAGTATGGGTGTTAGGAGTAGATCCAGGGTCTATGAGTGTGGGTGCAAAGAGTAAATCCAGGGTCTCATAAGTGTGTGTGTTAGGAGTAGGTCCAGGGTCTCATTGTGTGGGTGTTTCATGTTAGTCCAGCATCTCATGAGTGTGGGTGTTAGAAGTAGATCCACTATCTCATGAGATTTTGTGTTAGGAGTCGATCCAGGGTATCATGAGTGTAGGGGTTAGGAGTAGATCCAGGGTCCCTTGAGTGCAAGTGTTATGACTAGACCCAGGATCACATGAGTATGGGTGTTAGGTGTAGATCCAGGTTCTCATGAGTGTGGGTGGTAGGAGAAGATCTAGGATCTCCTGAGTATGGGTGTTAGGAGCAGATCCAGGATCTCATAATTGTGGATGTTAGGTGTAGATCCATGTTCTCATGCATGTGGGTGTTATGTGTCGGTCCAGTGTCTCAAGAGTGTGGGTGTTAGGAGTAGATCCAGAATCTCATGATTGTGGGTGATAGGGGTATATCTAGCATCTCATGAGTGCAGGTGTTGAAGTAGAACCAGCATCTCATGAGAGTGGGAGTTAGAGTCAATCCAGGGTCTCATGAATGTGGGGGTTAAGAGTAGATCCAGGATCTTATGAATGTGGGTGTTAGGAGTAGATCTAGGATCCCATGAGTGTGGGTGTTAGGAGTAGATCCAGGATGCCACGATTGTGAGTGTTAGAAATAGATCCAGCATTTCATGGGTGTGCATGTTAGGAGTAGATACAGGATCTCATGAGTGTGGGTGTTACATATTAGTTCAGCATCTCATGAGTGTGGATCTTAGAAGTAGATCCACCATCTCATGAGAGTGGGTGTTAGGATTTGATCCAGGGTCTCATGATTGTGGGTGTTAGGAGTAGATCCAGCATCTCATGAGAGTGGGAGTTAGAGTCAATCCAGGGTCTCATGAATGTGGGGGTTAGGAGTAGATCCAGGATCTTATGAATGTGGGTGTTAGGAGTAGATCTAGGATCCCATGAGTGTGGGTGTTAGGAGTAGATCCAGGATGCCACGATTGTGAGTGTTAGAAATAGATCCAGCATTTCATGAGTGTGCATGTTAGGAGTAGATACAGGATCTCATGAGTGTGGGTGTTACATGTTAGTTCAGCATCTCATGAGTGTGGATCTTAGAAGTAGATCCACCATCTCATGAGAGTGGGTGTTAGGATTTGATCCAGGGTCTCATGATTGTGGGTGTTAGGAGTAGATCCAGCATCTCATGACTGTGGGTGTTAGGAGTCAATCCAAGGACTAATGAAAGTGGGTGTTAGAAGTAGGTCCAGTGTTTCGAGTGTGGGAGTGAGATGTAGGTCCTGTATCTCATGAGTGTGGCCGTTAGGAGTAGATCCAGGATCTCATGAGTGTGGGTGTTAGGAGTAGATCCAGGATCTCATAATTGTGGATGTTAGGAGTAGAGCCAGGATCTCATGGGTGTTGGTATTTCGTGTTGGTCCAGCGTCTCATGAGTGTGGGTGTTAGAAGTAGATCCAATGTCTCATGAGAGTGGGCATTAGGAGTATATCCAGGGTCCCATGAGTGTGAGTGTTAGGACTAGATGTAGTACCTAATGATTATGGGTGTTAGGAGTAGATCCAGGGTCTCATGAGTGTGGGTGTTAAGAGTAGATACAGGGTCTCCTGAGTGTGGGTGTGTGGTATTTCGTGTTGGTCCAGCGTCTCATGAGTGTGGATGTTAGAAGTATATCCAATGTCTCATGAGAGTGGGTGTTAGGAGTAGATACAGGGTCGCATGAGTGTGACTGCTAGGAGTAGATCCAGGGTCTTATGAGTGTGGGTGCTAGGAGTATATCCAGGATCTCATGAGTGTGTGTGTTAGGAGTTGATACAGAATCTCATGATTGTGGGTGATAGGATTATATTCAGCAACTCATGAGTGTGTGTGTTAGGAGTAGATCCAGTGTCTCATGAGAGTGGGATTTAGGAGTCAATCCAGGGTCTCGTGAGTGTGGAGGGTAGGAGAGATCAAGGAGCCCATGAGTGTGGATGTTAGGCTAGATCCAGGATCCCATGAGTGTTGGTTTTAGGAGTAATTCCAGGATCCCATGATTGTGGGTGTTAGGAGTAGATCCAGCATTTCATGAGTGTTTGTGTTAAGAGTACGTCTGGGATCCCATGAGTGTGGGTTTTACATGTCACTCCAGCATCTCATGAGTGTGGGTGTTAGAAGTAGATCCACCATCTCATGAGGGTGGGTGTTAGGATTCTATCCAGGGTCTCATGATTGTGGGTGTTAGGATTAGATACAGATTCTCATGACTGTGGGTGTTAGGAGTCAAACCAGGGACTAACGAATGTGGTTATAAGAAGTAGGTCCAGTGTCTCTGGAGTGTGGGTGTGAGAAACAGGTCCTGCATCTCATGAGTGTGTATGTGAGGGGTACATCCATGATCTCATGAGTGTGGGTGTTAGGTGTACATCCAGGGTATCATGAGTGTGGCTGTTGGGAATAGAACCAGGATGTCATAATTGTGGGTGTTAAGAGTAGATCCTGGATTTCTTGGGTGTGGGTGTTTCATGTCGGTTCAGCATCTCATGAGTGTGGGTGTTAGAAGTAGATCCACCATCTCATGAGAGTGGGTGTTAGGAGTTGATCCAGGCTCTCATGAGTGTGTGGGTTAGGTGTAGATCCAGGGTCACATGACTGTGAGTAATAGGACTAGATGCAGGATCTCATGAGTATGGGTTAGGAGTAGATCCAGGGTCCCATGAGTGTGGATGTTAAGAGTAGATCACAGGTCTCATGAGTGTGGGTGTTAGGAGTAGATCAAGGGAATCTTGAATGTGGGTGTTAGGAGAAGATCCAGCATCTCATGTGTATCAGTGTTAAGAGTAGACCCAGGGTTTCTTGAGTGTGAGTGCTAGATGTAGATCCAGGTTCTCATGAGTGTGGGTGCTAGGAGAGGATCCAGGATCTCATCATTGTGGGTGACAGGAGGATATACAGCCTCTCATGAGTGTGGGTGCTGGGAGTAGATCCACCATCTCATGAGAGTGGGCGTTAGGTGTCAGTTAACATCTAATGAGTGTGGGTGTTAGAAATAGATCCACCATCTCATTAGAGTGGGTGTTAGGATTCGATCCATGGTCTCATGATTGTGGGTGTTAGGAGTAGATCCAGCATCTCATGACTGTGGGTGTTGGTGTTAGAAGTAAGTCCACTGTCTCATGAGTGTGGGTGTGGGACGTAGGTTCCACATCTCATGAGTGTGGGTGTGATTTGTACATCAATGATCAAATGAGTATGGGTGTTAGTAGTAGATCCAGGATCTCATAAGTGTGGGTGTTAGGAGTAGATCCAGGATCTCATGGGTGTGGGTGTTTCGTGTTTCACCAGCATCTCATGAGTGTGGGTGTCAGAAGTAGATACACCATTTCATGAGAGTGGGTGTTAGGAGTCGATCCAGGATCTCATGAATGTGGGTGTTAGGAGTATATACAGAGTCCCATGAGTATGAGTGTTAGGATTAGATCCAGGATCCCATGACTATGGGTGTTAGGAGTAGATCCAGGGTCTCATGAATATGGGTGTTAAAAGTAGATCCAGGGTCTCATGAGTGTAGGGGTTAAGAGTAGGTCCAGGGTCTCATGTGTGTGGGTGTTAGGAGTAGATCAAGGGACTCTTGAATGAGGGTGTTAGGAGTAGATCCAGCATCTCATGTGTGTCAGTGTTAGGAGTAGATCCAGGGTCACATGAGTGTAAGTGCTAGGAGTAGACCTAGGTTCTCATGAGTGTGGGTGCTAGGTGTAGATCCAAGATCTCATGAGTGTGGGTGTTAAGAATAGATGCAGAATCTCATGATTGTGGGTGATACGAGTATATCCAGCCTCTAGTGAGTGTGGGTGTTAGGAGTTAATCCAGGGTCTCACAAGCTTGGGTGTTATGTGTCGGTCCAGCATCTCATGAGTTTTGGTGTTACAAGTCGATCCACCATCTCATGAGAGTGTGTGTTGGATACCATCCAAGATGTCATGATTGAGGGTGTTAAGAGTAGATGCAGCATCTCATGTCTATGGGTGTTAGGAGATGATACAAGGTCTAACGAATATGGGTGTTAGAAGTAGGTCCAGTGTCCTGTGAGTGTGGGTGTGAGAAGTACATCCCGCATCTCATGAGTGTGGAGGTGAGGAGTAGAACCAGGATCTCATGGTTGTGGGTGTTATGTGTCAGTCCAGCATCTCATAAGTGTGGGTGTTAGAAGTAGATCCACCAACTCATGAGTTGATCAAGGGTCTCATGAGTGTGGGTGTTAAGAGTAGATCCAGGGTCTCATGAGTGTGAGTTTTAGCAGCAGTTCCAGGGTCTCATGTGTGTGGGCATTAGGAGTAGAACCAGGGTCTCATGAGCGTGGGTGTTAGGTGTCGGTCCAGCATCTCATGAGCATGGGTGTTAGAAGTAGATCCACCATCTCATGAGAGTGGGTGTTAGGATTTGATCCATGGTCTCATGATTGTGGGTTTAGCAGTAGATCCAGCATCTCATGACTGTGGGTGTTATGAGTCTATCCAGGGTGTAATGAATGTGGCTGTTAGAAGTAGGTCCAGTGTCTCATGAGTGAGGGTATGAGAAGTAGATCCAGCATCTCATAAGTGTGGGTGTTAGGAGTAGATCCAGGATCTCATGGGTTTGGGTGTTACTTGTTGGTCCAGGGTCTCATGAGTGTGGGTGTTAGAAGTTGATCCACTATCTCATGAGAGTGGGTGTTAGGAGTCAATACAGGGTGTCGTGAGTGTGGGTTTTAAGAGTAGATCCAGGATATCATTAGTCGTGGGGTGTTAGGAGTAGATCCAGGGTCTCATGGGTGTGGTTGTTAAGAGTAGGGGCAGGGTACAATGACATTGGGTACTAGGAGTGGATACAGGGTGTCATGAGTGTGGTTGTTAGAAGTAGGTCCAGGGTCTCATGATTGTGCATGATAGTAGATCAAGGTTCTCATGAGTGTGGGTGTTAGGAGTAGATCCATGATATCATGAGTGTCAGTGTTAGGTGTAGATCCATGATCTCAAGAGTATGAGTGCTAAGAGTAGATCTAGGGTCTCATGGGTGTGGTTGTCAGTAGTAGTTCCAGGATCTTGTGAGTGTGGGTGTTAGAAGTAGATGAAGAATCTCATGATTGTGCATGATAAGAGAATAACCAGCATCTCATGAGTGTGGGTGTTAGGAGTAGACACAGGGTCTCCTGAGCGTGAGTGTTAGGTATAGATCCAGCATCTCATGAGTGTGGGTGTTAGCAGTAGAACCAGGGTCTAACGAATGTGTGTGTTAGAAGTAGGTCTATTGTCTCATGAGTGTGGGTGTGAGAATTAGGTCCCGCATCTCATGAGTGTTGGGGTGAGGAATACATCCAGGATCAAATGAGTGTGTGTGTTAGGAGTAGATCCACCATCTCAGGCGAGTGGGTGTTAGGAGTCAATCCAGTGTCTCATGAGTGTGGTGGTTAGCAGTAGATCCAGGGACCCATGAGTGTGAGTGTTAGGACTAGATCCAAAATCTCATGACTATGGGTGTTAGGAATAGATCCAGGGTCTCATGAGTGTGGATGTTAAGAGTAGATCTAGGATATCATTAGCAGGGGGTGTTAGGAGTAGATCCAGGATCTCATGAGTGTGGGTGTTAGGAGTAGATCCAGCATCTCATGACAGTAGGAGTTAGGATTCAATCCAGGTTCTCATGAGTGTGGGTGTTAGGAATAGATAAAGGATCACAGGAGTGTCAGTGTTAGGAGTAGATTCAGGATCCAATGATTGTGGGTGTTAGGATTAGATCCAGCATTTCATAAGTGTGCGTATTAGCAGTAGATCCAGGATCTCATGACTGTGGGTGTTACGTGTCGGTCAAGTGTCTCATGAGTGTGGCTGTTAGCAGTAGATCCACTGTCTCATGAGAGTGCATGTGAGGATTTGATACACAGTCTCATGCTGTGGGTGTTAGGAGTAAATCCAGCATCTCATGATGGTGGGTGTTAGGAGTCGATCCAGGGACTAACGAATGTGGGTGTTAGAAGTAGGTCCAGTGTCTCATGACTTTGGGTGTGAGAAGTAGGCCTCACTTCTCATGAGTATGGGTGTGAGGGGAACATCCACATTCATGAGTGTTGGTGTTAGGAGTAGATCCAGAATCTCATCAGTGTGGGTGTTGTTAGTAGATCCAGCATCTCATAATTGTTGGTGTTAGGTGTAGATCCAAGATCTCATGGGTGTGGTGTTTGGTGTTGGTCCAGCATCTCATGAGTGTGGGTGTTAGAAGTAGATCCACTGTTTCATGAGAGTGGGGTGTTAGGAGTTGATCCAGGGTCTCATGTGTTTGGGCATTAGGAGTAGATATAGGGTCCCATTAGCGTGAGTGTTAGGACTACATCCAGGATCTAATGAGTATGGGTGTTAGGAGTAGATGCAGGGTCTCATGAGTGTGGGTGTTAAGAGTAGACCCAAGATCTCATGAGTGTGGGTGTTAGGACTAGGTCCAGGGTCTCATGTGTGTGGGTGTTAGGAGTAGATCAACGGACTCTTGAATGCAGGGGTTAGGAATAGATCCAGCATCTCATGTGTGTCAGTGTTAGGAGTAGATCCAGGTTCTCATGAGTGTGGGCGCTAGGAGTAGATGCAAGATCTCATGAGTGTGGGTGTTAGTAATAGAACCAGAATCTCTTGATTGTGGGTGATAGGAGTATATACAGCCTCTCATGAGTGTGGGTGTTAGGAGTAGATCCAGGGTCTCATGAGCATGGGTGTTAGGTGTTGGTCCAGAGTCTCATGAGTGTGGGTGTTAGAAGTCTATCCACCATCTCATGAGAGTGGATGTTTGGATTCTATCCAGGGTCTCATGACTATGGGTGTTAGGAGTATATCCAGGGTCTAACGAATGTGGGTATTTTAAATAGGTCCAGTGTCTCATGAGTGTAGGTGTGAGAAGTAGATCCCACATCTTATGAGTGTGGAGGTGAGGAGTAGATCCAGGAACACATGAGTGTGGGTATTAGGAGTAGATCCAGGATCACATGGGTGTGGGTGTTAGGAGTAGATCCAGGATATCATAATTGAGGGTGTCGGTCCATTGTCTCATGAGTGTGGGTGTTAGAATAGATCTACCATCTCATGACTCAATCCAGGGTCTCAAGAGTGTGGGGGTAAGGAGTAGATACAGGGTCCCATGAGTGTGAGTGTTAAGACTAGATCCAGAGTTTCATGAGTATGTGTGTTAAGAGTATATCCAGGGTCTCAAGAGTGTGGGTATTAGGAGTAGGTCCAGGGTCTCATGTGTGTGGGTGTTAGGAGTAGATCAAGGGACTCTTGAATGTGGGTGTTAGGAGTAGATCCAGCATCTCATGTGTGTCATTGTTAGGAGTAGATCCAGGGTTACATGAGTGTGAGTAATAGGAGTAGATACAGGGTCTCATGAGTGTGGGTTCTAGGTGTAGATCCAGGATCTCATGAGAGTGGGAGTTAAGAATTGATCCTGGGTCTCAGGAGTGTGGTGTTAAGAGTAGATCCAGGATCTCATGAGTGCAGGTGTTAAGAGTAGATCCAGGATCCCATGAGTGTGGGTGTTATGAGTAGATTCAGCATCTCATGGCTGTGGGTGTTAGGATTAGATCCAGCATTTCATGAGTGTGCTTGTTAGGAGTAGATAGAGGATCTCATGAGTGTAGGTGTTATGTATAGGTCCAGCGTCTCATAAGTGTCAGTGTGTGGAGTAGATCCAAGATGTCATGAGTGTGGGTGTTAGGAATAGATGCAGGATCTCATGAGTCTGGGTGTTAGGAGTAGATTCAGGACCTCATAATTGCGGGTGTTAGTAGTAGAACCAGGATCTCATGGGTTTGGGTGTTAGGAGTAGATCCAGAATCCCATGATTGAGGGTGATAAGAGGATATGAGTGTGGGTGTTAGTAGTAGATCTACCATATCATGAGAGTGGGTGTTAGGATTAGATCCCTGGTCCCATGATTGTGAGTGTTAGGACTAGATCCAAGATCTCATGAGTATTGGTGTTAGGAGTCGATCTAGGGAATAAGGAATGTGGGTGTTAGAAGTAGGTCCTGTGTCTCATGAGTGTGGGTGTGATCTCATGGGTGTGCTTGTTAGGTGTAGATCCAGGATATCATAATTTTGGGTGTTAGGAGTAGATCCAGTATATCATGAGTGTGGGTGTTTTGTGTCGGTCCAGCATCTCATGAGTGTGGGTGTTAGAAGTAGAGCCACTCTCTCACAAGAGTGGGTGTTAGGAGTCGATACAGGGTCTCATGAGTGTGGATGATAGCAGTAGATCCAGGTTCTCATGAGTGTGGGTGCTTGGAGTAGATCCAGGATCTCAAGAGTGTGGGTGTTAGGAGTAGATCCAGAATCTAATGATTGTGGGTGATAAGAGTATAACCAGCCTCTCATGAGTGTGAGTGTGATTAGAACATCCAGGATCTCATGAGTGTGGGTATTAGGAGTAGATGCAGGATCTCATGAGTGTGGATGTGAGGAGTAAATCAAGGATCTTATAAGTGTGGGTGTTAGTAGTAGATACAGGATCTCATGATTGTTGGTGTTAGGAGTAGATCTAGCATTTCATGAGTGTACATATTAGTAGTAGATCCAGGATCTCAGGAGTTTGGGTGTTACATTTCCATCCAGCATCTCAGGAGTGTGGGTTCTAGAAGTAGAACCATCGTCTCATGAGAGTGGGTGCTAGTGTCTCATGATTGTGGGTGTTAGGAATAGATCCAGCATCTCATGACTGTGGGTTTTAGGAGTAGATCCAGAATCTAAAGAATGTGCTTGTTAGAAGTAAGTCCAGTGTCTCATCAGTGTGGGTGTGAGAAGTAGGACCCACATCTCATGAGTGTGGGTGTTAGGAGTAGATCCTGGATCTCATGAGTGTGGGTGTTAGGAGTAGATTCAGGATCTCATAATTGTGGGTGTTAGGAGTAGATCCAGGATCTCATGGGTGTAGTTGTTGTGTGTTGGTCCAGTTTCTCATGAGTGTGGGTGTTAAAAGTAGATGCACCTTCTCATAAGAGTGGGTGTTATCCCTCGTACAACTGGAAACACACAATCATCTCCTCCCCCCACACCAAGCAAGTTCCTTGAGGAAGGCTTAGTCTCATATAATAAGTCAAATATAAATTCAACAGTGATTAAGTAGCAATATGATCTTAATCAGTATTAATTACCTGATAGAAAAATAGAGGAAGAACAAAACATCTTAATATTGGTGTAGATATGTACAAACACTCTTAACAAGGTAAGACAGGAACACTCATGGCAATTACAGTCCAAGTTTTTGTAACTGGTCCCGTGGCCTTAGCTGGTTACTGCCTTCTTCTACTACCCATTCAGTATTTCCTCCACCTTCAGCAAGCACCTCAGCAGGTCTTGGTTCTTCATCTGGAGGGGTGACCCACACCTTCATTCCTGAAGGATCTGGGCCATTTATCACACTGCCTTGATTTGGCTGTTGCAGTTGTCCATTGACTTTGATAACAGGGCATGGTAACACCAAGAGATGCCCTAGAGAATCTCTGGCACTCCAGACATACTCTTCTTTACCTCCATTGTGGAGGAGCAGTCCAATTTCCCCCTGGTAGTCTGGATCAATCACCCCTGCTAACATTGTAACTCCTTTCTCAGCCTGTGCACTCAAGGGCATCAGGAGCCCAAAGTGGCTAGGGGGAAATCTTAGCTTCCAGTTCAATTGAATGTTCTTTGTGCCTCCTGGTGAAAGCACTCCCCCCTCTGGAACCAAGACCTCTAGGCCAGAAGAGCATAAGGTTGTGGATACAGGAGGCAAAAATTTGGCTAATGGGTCACTTGGGGTGATGGTAAGTGGTACCATTCCCATTTTCACCCCTTGATTCCTGGACCCGTGAATCCGGGCTATAGGAGAAACAGCAGGATACTGATTCAGAGTATATACAACCTGCTGGAGGACATGCCTCCAGCCCTCCAAGCTATTGCCACCTAGTTGGCACTGCAGCTGTTTCTTTAAAAGGTCATTCCACCGCTCTATCAAGCCAGCTGCTTCAGGGTGGTGGGGCACATGGTAAGACCAGTGAATTCCATGATCACGAGCCCACTGCTGTACTTCCTTGTCTGTGAAGTGAGTTCCTTGGTCAGAAGCAATGCTGTGTGGAATTCCATGATGGTGGATAAGGCATTCTGTAAGCCCATGGATAGTAGTTTTCACAGAAGCATTAGGTGCAGGAAAAGCAAATGCATACCCAGAATAAGTGTCTATTCCGTTCTATGATGGAAGAGGTCCAATATAGTCAACTTGCCACCAAGTTGCTGGCTGGTCACCCCGTAGAATACTACCATATTGGGGGCTCAGTGTTGGTCTCTGCTGCTGGCAGATTTGGCACTCAGCAGCAGCAGTAGCCAGGTCAGCCTTAGTTAGTGGAAGTCAATGTTGTTGGGCCCATGAATAACCTGCATCCCTGCCATGATGGCCACTTTGTTCATGGGCCCATTGGTCAATGACGGGGTGGCTGAGGAAAGATGTTGACCACTGTCCACAGAACGGGTCAGCTTATCTACTTGATTATTAAAGTCCTCCTCTGATGAGGTCACCTTCTAATGAGCATTAGTGTGGGACACAAGTATCTTTATATCCTTTGCCCATTCAGAGAGCTCTATCCACATACACCTTTCCCAAATGTCCTTTTCACCAATTTTCCAATCATGCTCCTTCCAAGTCCCAGACCATCCTGCCAAACTATTGGTCACAGCCCATGAATCAGTGTATAACCGCACATCTGGCCATTTTTTCTTCCAAGCAAAATGCACAACCATGTGTACTGCCCGTAGTTCTGCCCATTGTGAAGACTTCCCTTCACCACAGTCCTTCAGAGTTGTCCCAGAAAGGGGCTGTAATGCTGCAGCTGTCCACTTCTGGGACGTGCCTGCATAGCGTGCTGAACAATCTGTAAACCATGCCTTAGTCTTCTCTGCAGTCAACTGATCATAGGACACACCCCATGATACCATAGGTGCATGGTTGGGGACAGAAGGCATTGAAATAGGAGTAGCAACCATAGGCATTTGGGCAACCTCCTCATGTAACTTACTCATGCCTTTAGGGCCTGCTCGAGCCCCATCACGGATATACCACTTCCACTTGATGATGGACGGCTGCTGTGCACGTTCAACTTTATGGCCTGGTGGGTCAGATATTACCCAGATGATAATGGGCAGCTCAGGTTGCATAATAACTTGATGGCCCATTGTCAAGCATTCAGTTTCTACTAAGGCCCAATAGCAAGCCAAGAGCTATCTCTCAAAGGAAGAATAATTGTCTGCAGATGATGGCAGGACCTTGCTCCAGAATCCCAAGGGCCTCCAGTGTGATTCACCTATGGGAGCCTGCCAAAGGAGGTGTCTGTCTTTAGTGGTGAGGTGGGGTTTCTTGAAGACAGCAGATTGGGGGGTCCAGTTTTCTGATCCACCCTGTTAGCTTATGTCTTTTGATGGGTGAATTAAGGCCATTAATATTCAGAGATATAACTTTGAGGTTTGATTTAATACCTGCCATAATGTGGTGGGTTGTGGTCTTTGTGGGTTTTTTTTTTTTTTTTTTGGTTAATGTGGACTGCTTCTTGGGGGCTCTTGAGATTGGTTACTTGTTTCTTCTGTGTGGAGAATTCCCTGAAGTACTTTCTGTAGGTTTGGCTTTGTGTTCATATATTTGTAAGGATGAGTTTTATTGTGGAACGTTTTTCTTTCACCATCTATTATGAGGGATACTTTTGCTGGGTAGAGTAGTTGGGGCTGGAAACTGTGGGTTCTTAGAGTTTGCAATGTTCCATTCCAGGCCCTTCTGGCTTTTAGGGTTTCCATTGAGAAGTCTGAGGTAATTCTAATGGGGTTCCCTTTATATTCCCTTTATATGTAATGTGCTGTTTTTCACTGGCTGCTTTTAGGAATTTCTCTTTGTACTTGATGTGTTCGGAAATGAAGATCTTTCTTTTCTAACGAAACTACATTAGAAATGAAACGAAGTTACTATGTGTGACATCTTGTTAGATTGTACAAATGAGGAAAGTTTGGTCTTGCTGTGATCAATCCTGTTCATAGGAAAGAAAATCATTCAAGGAGCTCCCCAAGTTAGCACAGCACAGTGTTCGGGAATTAAGATCTTTCTTTCCTAAAGAAACTGTTAGAAAAGAAACCAAGTTAGTATGTTGTATATTTCTTAGATTGTACAAACGGTGAAAGTCTGAACTTGCTGTGGTCAACTGTCTTCTTAAGAACGCAACTCATTCAAAGAACAGAAGAAGCATATTTCACACTGTACAGTGATCGGCAATGAAGACCTTTCTTTTCTAACGAAACAACATTAGAAATGAAACGAAGTTACTAAATTGTACATTTTGTTAGATTGTACAAACGAGGAAAGTTTGATCTTGCTGTGATCCAATCTGTTCCTATGAAAGCAACTCCTCCAAGGAGCTCAACAAGCTTTGATAGGAAACTACAGTGTTCGAATATGAAGATCCTTCTTTTCTAATGAAAGAACAGTAGAAATGAAATCAAGATCCTAAGTTGTACATCTTGATAGATTGTACAAACATTGAATGTTGAACTTGCTGTGATCTACCATCTTCGTAAGAAAGCAACCCATTCAAAGAGCAAAAGAAACATAGTTCACACAGTACAGTGATTGGCAATGAAGATCTTTCTTTTCTAAAGAAACCACATTAGAAATGAAACGAAGTTACTAAGTTGTACATCTTGTTAGATTGTACAAACGAGGAAAGTTTGATCTTGCTGTTATCTATCCTGTTCATAGGAAAGCAACTCACTCAAGGAGCTCAACAAGCTTAGTTAGTACAGTACAGTTTTTGGTAATGAAGATCTTTCTTTCCTAATGAAACTACATTAGAAATAAAACCAATTTACTAAGTTGTACATCTTTTTAGATGGTACAAACGTGGAAAGTTTGAACTTGCTGTGAGCAACCGTCTTTGTAAGAAAGCAACCCCTTCAAAGAACAGAACAAGCTTATTTCACCCAGTACAGTGTTCGGAAATGAAGATCTTTCTTTTCTAGCAAAATACATTAGAAATGAAATGAAGTTACTATGTTGTACATCTTGTTAGATTATATAGCCATTGAAAGTTTGATCTTGCTGTGATCAATCCTGTTTGTAGGAATGCAAATCATTCAAGGAACTCCAGAAGGTTAGCACAGTACAGTGTTCGGGAATGAAGATCTTTCTTTTCTAAAGAAACTACATTATAAATGAAACCACGTTACTAAGTTGTACATCTTTTCAGATTTTACAAATGGTGAAAGTTTGTACTTGCTGTGATCAACTGTCTTCTTAAGGAAACAACACATTCACAGAAGAGAACGAGCTTATTTCACACAGTACAGTGTTC